>JAAOAU010000436.1:0-66021 GCA_013186845.1 Fusarium sterilihyphosum | reverse complement strand
ATTATAGTTAGGTAAAGTAATTAGCCAGGCTTATTATCTACTAGAAAAGAAGGTTTAGGCATTAGATCTCAGAGATCCTTATAGCCAGGTCTTAGAAGGTGAGCACGGCGCGAGTTCCATACGATATTGGACTCAGATACGATGGGAACTGGATCATGCAAAGGTCTGAAAACCTTTTATGGGTGCATCCACAGTACAGGCCGCTTGATAGAAGCGTCAAAGGTTGGGTCAGTGGGAACTCTCTAATCATCTTTATTGGTTCTGTCTCAGGTCATGCCATTCGATTTCAGTGTGTGTGAGTCCTTGACGGGGATACTTAAAGCTGCCTGCTCTAGCTAGTGGTTTATTCGGGCTTTGTGGCATAAACCGACCAACTGTTTCACTATTAATATGATACTTCGCTACTGGGTCAGACACGTACATTGGCCAGTATGAATGAATGTTGACATTCTTAATATCCTTCCGTACATCTGTTAGGAAAACCTCGACTTCCTCTTTACTCCAGCCAAGTCCACCTTGACCATCGGGACGTGTAAAGACAGCTAGACTCAAAGCGGCCAGAGCATCCAACGTGTTCTGTTGGGCCCAGGTACCTTCACTAGTGTTAGTAAAACAACAAGAAATCAAGCGGGGGTGAACTGACCAATCTGCTTATGTTTGGGATCCTTGGGCCATCGATTCAAAGGCCACTTGCGCTTCACAATGTTGACATCTACAAAGCCCGCTTCCTCAAGCTGATCCTTGTACTTCAGCGCACTATCCATGGGACGGCCATTCTTAGTAAAGATGTCGTGTAGAAGTTCTGACCACTTGGATAGAGCTGAGCCTTCCGTAAGGGTGTCATCGTCGGAGAGAAGAGGGTAGATGATGTCGATCATCTCTATTCTACCTCCAGGGCTGAGGTTCCTGTTGATGCGTGTTAGACTACATGCTCAGGAGAAGGAAGGGGGGTTGACGTGCTTGTAGCTTTCGCTGAAGAACTTAGGCCAGTCTAGGATGGAGCCTGTGAGAAAGCGAGCAAAGACAAAGTCAAAATTATTGGAGTAGTCCCATGACTCTTCTAGATCATCTACGTAGAAGGAGGCGTTGGGCGGAATGCTTTGAGATGTCAGTAAGCCCCGTTACCGCGAGAATGAATACATACGCTGAGGGCTGAATCGGACTCAAGTCGACGCCAATGACCTGAAAAGTTAGTAATAGTCTCCCAGGTCATCTTCGTAAAGCTCACCTCGCACTCCGGATGCTCATCAGCTGTCCAGGTTGTCAACGATGTGGTCATCGTAGTTTTGCTTGCATTACTCACCAAACTCGATGGCCCAGATTCCAGTTCCACAGCCCGCATCAAAAGCACGGTTAAGCGTTTTAGGCAAGGGCGCTGCATGCAGTCTTTCCTCGAAAGTGAGTAGAAAGAGATGATGTTGAAGATCTGAGGGAATATTAGACTAGAAAGATAATTAGGAGGGGATGTTATGGTGTACCTAGTCGTTCGTTCTCAATCTATATTGGGTCAGCAGTAATTACTACATAAAGTGAAAAAGGCATACCTCGTCATTAGGAAGCGCATAGGCTGTGTCAATTAGCTCAACTTGTCGTATCTGCTGCACATCCTCAGATCTCACCTCCGTCCTTATAAGCATGATACGTCCTGCCATTCTCCTCACGGTATCTCAAAATACTCGATCTTAATGACGTAGTATCGCTAGCATTGTCCTTTTACTCGTTAGCTACTGAGATGGCCCTCGAAACATCCACTTACGTCTCCAATGGCGGAGTCAGCATCAGTGTCGTCCTGAGCTGCCTGTCCAATCGGTTAGTCGCATGCAATAAGTCTTCAGCCACAGTAGATGCATACATGCTCATCGACAGCAAGGGGATCCTCGTCCGCGCACATCGTCAAGGGTTCGATTTAGTGTTTGACGTGACGTGACATTAGATCGAAATAGCGGTCGGCACGAGTGGGGTTTGGAGACAGATGATCTGTCACCAGTCACGTGTGATAAGAATTTCATTCCAGTCTGTATCATGATAACATCAAGGCTAGCATCATAGCGGGATAGCGGCTGGATCAGAACCAGAAAGGGGAGGAGGAAAACTTAGGACCTTGACCCTAAGGAATAAAAATATTTAGGTAAATTTAGTCTAAGCTTAGGGAACTCTTTACTAAGTTTATTTTGACACTCTATTTAATGATCCGGTATTTTCTTGCTCCCTGAGGCCCGATAATATCAACACTAGCATCATAGCGGCTAGATCAGAATCACAGCATCCCTGTCGATATCCAAGGCAAAGAGCGGGGTTTTGAGTGATATTGCCAGAACCAACACGCAAATCAACGACCAACAAACCAATCACTACCCAGTGTCTGTGCCCATCATGTCTCACGCCGAGAAAACGCAATACGATTCGTTCGCACCCAAGTATGCGTCTGTGGAGGAGTTACCCTGTTCCAAACTGGAGGGCCAGCTTGTGATCAATGCTTTGGGGGATTGTACGGGCTTGAAGGTGCTAGATCTTGGTGGAGGAAGTGGACTCCATGCCAGAAGAGCGATTGATGCTGGGGCTAGTGTTGTTGATGTCATTGATATTTCACCCGAGATGATGAAAGCGGGTGAGGAGATTGAGAAGAGTCTCGGACGAAGGGATCGCATTCGTTGGTTCGAGGCTGATGTCACCAAACCCGTCACGGAGCAAGCCAAGTTGGAAGAAGGTTACGATATTGTCATGGCCAATTGGGTTTTCGATCATGCTACTTCTGTCTCAGATCTGAGAAGCATGTACGAAAATGTCGTCAAAAACCTCAAGCCTGGTGGCAAGTTCATCGGCGTGAGGTCAAAGAGCATCCGCGCCGAGTACATGAGCCAGGGCAAATACGGTGTCACGTTTACGGATGTCACTGAGATCCCGGGCGGCTTGAGATACCAAGTCAATTGTGTGACCGAGCCGCCGTTCTCATTTGAGGCTACTTCGATGGAATCGACTTTCTCGCTTTCTGATGACATCGGAAAGGAACTTGGACTTGTTGAAATACATGTTGCCCCTGCGGAAGAGACGGAGCTTGTCAAGCATGACCGCGAGTTCTGGGAGGACTATCTCAACGACCCCAACTTCGTCGTTGTAGTGGCCAAGAAAGCGTAAAGCATGTTTTGATATGAGTTATCCTAGTATACAATCAAGGAATGTAATAAAAGCTAGGACCTCTATCCTAGATGACAAAAAGCCTTAGGTAAACTTAATAAACCTGGGTAAACTAAACTTAGGCAAACTTAGTAAGCTGAAGTAAACTTAGCATAATTTAGTATAGAATTAGAAGATCTTAGACTAAGTATATTCAGCGCCTCAATTTAACGTCAGAAGTCTTCTTGCACACTGGGGCAATGCCTACTCATTGTTCCCCATGTAAGGAAATGTTATCCGTTCTCCTTTCTCCACGATAGCTTGCAAATACAACACAATCAACTCTTCAATCCCTTCCCTCCTAGCCTCCTCGATCCAATCCTCCAAGTCCAGTTCTCGGAAATCGTTTCCATATGTCTTTTGCATGTATGAGGCGAACTCTGTAGGTGGTACCTTGACGCCACTCGAGTAATGCTTGAAAGCCACGCCCGAGTGCGTTTCTTGCGAGGACATAACAAAGTCGGTAAAGGAGTCGGCGACATCCGTGACAGGGAGGAAATCAAAGTAACCGCCGACATTCAGGCTCGATACACGCGGTACAGCATTGATAAGTTTGGAATATCGCAGCAAGGCATTGAGTGCGTCTTCGATAGGGGCTTCATCGCCGACAATAGCACAATGCCGATGAATTGAGATAGGCAGAGCCCTCTCTGAATTCAGTGCTGCTGCTTCTGATAGTTTCTCAAGGAATACTTCACCTGTCCATTTGGCTGCTCTGAACCCCTCTGATCCATCTGTAGGAGGCTGATGGTCCTTGACGCTAACTGGTGGAAGGGCAGCATCTGCACTGGAGTCAAGCAGTGTAACTCGGTTAGATGAGATGTAATGAATAGGAACTCGGCGACCAAGAGCGAAAAGACCCATCTGTTGCGTCGACTCCACGTTAGGTGCGCGAAGGGTTGAGTAGTTGTTGAGACAATGGCCTTGGGCTCCCGCGAGAATGACAGTGTCTACAGTTGCTTGAAGGTGCTGGTACGTTTCTCTTTTGAGTCCCAACATGGGCTCGCTTAGGCTACCAGGATACACCGTGACAAGATTATCCTTGAGGTGACTAGCCTCAGAGTCTGGATCAACAGCGATGCAGTGGATGCGTGCAATTGACGGTCGGCTCAAGAGAGACTGAAGAATCTGCTTCCCGAGAAATGATGTTGAACCAGTCATGAGAATCTCAAGACCAGTCTGTGTCCTGACAGGGATTGCTTGGCGAGAGTAGGTCAAGTTGATGGAAGAAGGCACGCTTGTCTCGGCCTCCCAGTCAATTACCTCACGCACATAATCAGAGCTCTTTTGCTGCGTAACCAGGCCCGCCATTCCAGCTAGTGTGCTAGAGCGGTACATATCGCTGAGAGGTAGTGTGACGCCCATTGAGATCTCAACTGCGCTTCGTAGTCTCACAAGAAGTAGTGAGTTGCCTCCAACATGGAAGAAATCCGTGTCAGGCTCAAGCCTCGCAAGGTTGACAAGGCCAGCCTGAGATAGTACGTTGTGCCAAATGAGTCTCAGCTCTCCTTCAACAAGCGTTGGCTTCCTGTCTGGCGCCGTTTTGGAAGGACCAGGGCATGCAGGTGATGTAGGGAGAGGGAAGGCTGCAATAGCACGGCGGTCCACCTTTCCACTGCTGTTCAGCGGCAGCTTCTCCAGTGGTATGACCGTAGCTGGTCTCATGTACTGAGGAAGTGGCAAGGTACTCACCCACTCCTGTAATTTCGAAGCATCCATAGAGGTTCCCGAGGCCAGCACAACATGCGCAACGAGAAAAGCTGGATCACCACGGACCGTAACAACGACATCCTCAAGAGAGCCCTTGGACTGCTGTAGCATGACGTTGGCGACATCATCAAGATCGACGCGTAGTCCACGAAGTTTAACGGTTGTATCACCATCCATACGGCCCATGAACTGAAGATCGCCATCAGCACGGATGAGGCCCTTGTCTCCAGTTCGATACATCGTAGTCCACCTCTTTTCAGTATGCTCAGCCGTCGCAAACGGGTTCGGTACAAATTTCTGTGAGGTTGACTTCTCGTCGAGATAGCTGAGCGCAACGCCAACACCGCCAACGCAGATCTCACCAGTGAGTCCCTGGGGAACCACATGTCCACGCTCATCAAGGATGTAAATGGAAGTGTTGGGATTTGCTGGGCCGACAGACGAGTAAACACTGTCCTCTCCATCATTATTGAGGTCGATAGTCTTCATGGTAGCGCAGCATGAGATCTCAGTGGGCCCGTAACAATCGGTGAGAGCTGGAGGATGCTGTAACGCTTTTAGAGCCGTCTTCAGCTGGGCAGTGATGGCTTCTCCACCAGAGGTTGCGTTCCGCCAAGAGTGCATTGACTTCACGGCCTGACCTCCATGTCGAATGAGCATAAGATACTCAGTCGGAGTCCCCAACGTGAAGGTGACTCCCTCATCGACCATGAGCCTACCCAAAGCGATTGGATCACCTCGACTGGCACTAGGTGCTATGACAAGAGTACCCCCTAGTGTAAGGGCCATGAATGCTTGTGCAAGTGACATGTCAAAGCCAAGAGCACTCTGCTGAAGAACAACCTCTCGACCGAGACCGAGCTTCGTGCTCTTGGTGGCAACATAGTTGATGATACCTTTAGAAGAGAGTCGAATACCCTTTGGTGTACCCGTTGAACCGCTTGTGAACAGGATGAAGGTCGTGTCAGTCACGTGCTCTAGGTTTGTTGAAGTAATCTTCTCGGTCGGGTCCGGTTGTCCAGTCACGGAAAGGATAGGTGCCCCAATAGATATTTTGTGAGCACGCTCCGTGGTGGAGTCTTCACAGAGGATCAAGGCAGGCGCAACAGCATCAAGAATGACCTTGAGACGCTCATCAGGTAACTTCTCATCCATAGGAATGTAAATACATCCGGAACGGATGATGGCCAACATGGAGATGACCCAACTTGCGGTCGGCTCGCAGAGAACTGCTACCGGTGAACCAGGCCGGAGCTGAGACTGGATGCTGGAGGCAAGGCTTTTGACCCTGGAGGCAAGCTCTCCATAGGTGAGCCAACCATTAGCATCTTTGATAGCGACGTCATGAGGGTTCTTCACAGCCTCATTCACCTTCTCTGTTAGTGTGAGGGGCCAATGGAAGTCCACGACATCCCCGTATCCAAGCGATAGTGCCTTGTCGATACCGGCTTGACCGTAGCAGTCGATGGTCTCCAACCTCTTGTTTACATCCCGCGATGCATCATGCAGCAATGCCAGATATGTAGATAATAGAGTGTCGGTGCCCTCTCTTGTATACAAATCTTCTCTTGCAACAACTTGTACGTAAGTCGTGTCATTGTTTGGCGTCACGCTAAAGGCAAGATCATAAGGGCTTTGGGCATCGAAGCCATCCTGGAACTCAAGGTTGCTTCCACCAAGCGGGATTCTGGAGAAATTTCCTTGCCGATAGTTCATGGCGACTTGGAACAGTGGGGTGCTCGTTGGCTCTCGGGGGACATTAGCCTTGTCGAGAATGACATCGAAAGGAACTCCCATATTAGCTTGTGCTGTTCGATACTGTTGGGCTGTCTTTGTGACAAGATCTGAGAACTTCGCATCCTTCTTAACCTTGAAACGAAGAGGCAGTAAGTTCAGGAAGAAGCCAATGGTTTGTAAGCTACTTTCGCCGCGGTTTGCATCAGTGACGCCGATACAGATGTCCTCAACACCCAAAAGCTTGTTGAAGAGTGTTTGAAGTGCGGCAAGGTAGAAGTAGAAAGGAGTGATACGTAGAGACTGGCTTGCTCGCTTGATCTGCTCTGAGAGGTCACTGCCAATGCCGATGAGAGACTCAACGTTACGATAGGTCTTCGGAATGGGTCGCGACTTGACACGAGCGAATGGGAATAGCTGAAGAGTGTCTGCAGGTGGCGAGTGCAACTTGGTCCAATAGGAGATTCTGTCGTCCATCTGGCAACTCTCGATGGCCCTTCGTTCCTCGACTGAGATGTCCATGTATTGCTTCTGCGACGAATTGAGCTTGTGCCCCATGTATACGGCGTTGAGATCTCGCAGGAAGAGATGCATGCTCACACCGTCCATGGCAATGTGATGGTAGGCGATGATGAGGGAGTGCTCTTCAGGTCCATGAGTGACAAGTATGACTCTGAGAACGTCTCCGTCAGAGAGTTGCCAAACATGGTTTCGCCAGATCTTCTTCTCTTGTTCCAAACTGTGACCATATTCATCCTTGACATGCTTGAAACAGTCTCTAGCTGAGGCAAGGAGTCCTTGAACAGGCTCACCACTTCCTGGTCGGGTAAAGAAGCACGTCCTCAACGAGTCGTGGTGATTTGCAACAGTGGAAACGGCCCTCTTCAGTCGAGGAATCTGGATGTTACCGATGACCTTGTAAACGTAGACGCAGTTGTAAGAGGTATCATCTTTGGAAAACTGACTTAGAAACCATAACCTATATACAATTTAGCTAAAGTACATCCTGTTACTGCCATGAAATATCTACCTCGACTGAGCATACGACAACTTCTCCACTCGTTCCAACTCTTTCTCCTGCTTGACCTCCTCTTGGTGCTCCGTTTCTCCCACTGTACTGGGCGGTGTTGCGTGGCCTGATCTGACTGGACTCGAACTACCGTCACTAGATGTCCCAGTTGCTGAACCATTGGCTGCTGAGTCTGACTTGGACGCATCACCAGTATCAGACTTGCCCTCCTGCATCTTGGCTGAGAGGTACTTGTTCGCTGCGTCGGCGCAGATATCTTTCGCGTTATCACCACTGAGAGTCTTGAGAACAGGTACGTCGACGTGAACTTCCTTCAAGAACCATGACCGGATCTCCACAGCCAAGAGGGAGTCGATACCGACATCCAGTAGTGACGCCTCGACGTTGAGACTGTCTGGAGTCATCTGTAGCATGGTCTCAACCTTTGCTCTGAAGGCAACAAGAAGAGCAGCAGCAGCCTCCTCTTCAGAGCCAGCGGCGTCCAGTTGTTCCAAGATGCGAATATTGCTCTGGCCTGCCCTAGTTGCATCAACATCCTTCGAACCTTCTTCCTCACGAACGAAGTGCGAAAAGCGTGGATTGTTGACCCAAGGAGGTCGAGCCTTGGTGGAGGCCGTGTAGTTGAAGGGTTGAATGCCTGAGACCATCTCGATCGTGTCGTCATCTGTCAGTCCAGGCTTGCTAGCAGCGACAGCTTCAGCGAAGATCTGGTGAGCATCCGACTCTGAGATGGGCATGTAAAAAGCCTTCTTTAGCCGCTCCATGAGTGTTGGGCCCTTTGCAGCGATGTATCCCACATCAGCGACCATGCCCAAAGCCATGACTGACGCTGCGAGACCTCTTTCGCGCCTCTGCTGGGCAATGGCAGCTTGGAACAGAGACGCTGCGTTGTAGTTAGACTGGCCAGCATTACCGACGACAGAACTCATAGAAGAAAACAGGACGAAAAAGTCAAGAGTCGGCTCTGAGAAGATATCGCTCAGGTGGATCGTTCCATCAACCTTGGGCGCAAACACGTCACTCAATGCATCGGGTTCCATCTTGACGAACAGCTGATCCTTGAGAACAAGGGCGCCGTTGCAAACACCACTAACAGGCGGAAGATCTTTAATGGAATCGCATACAGCCTGTACAGAGTCACGCTTGGATACATCCATAGGGTAAACTCTGACAACTGCGCCCAAGTCCTCCATTTCTTGAAGCCAGAGTTGGTCGACCTGCGCTCTACGACTGGTGAGGACGATGTACTTGGCACCGTTCTCAACCATCCAGCGACAGAGGGATCGACCAAAGTCTGAGACAAGACCGACCATGAGGTAGGTCTTCTCACAAGAAAAGAGGCCCTGCTCACTGACAGGGCGGATGGTGACGCTAACGGGCTGGGGTTTAGTCCAGTCGATGATGGTGCGTCTAAGGTCGAGGGCTGGAAGGGATGTGACGTCCTGCACAGAAACGGTCGTTGGAGGTGATACGAGTTGTGATTTGCAGCAGAAACGATGGGCAGTCTCAACCAATGACGCAATCTTAGGATAAATCTGAGCAGCTTTATGATAACTTTGATCACCCTTATGATAACTTAGGGCAGTCTTAGTGGCCAACGCCTGTGTGGGCACAAAGCTGATGGCCTCATACAAATGAGATAGATGCTGTCTGATCTTGTCGTCAGTCTTCTCGGAGAGGTCGACGAATTGGCTGATGCCGCGAGGAAGTAGGTGCTGAATGGTCCTGGTGGATGCTCTGGGGTGAATGAAGATAGAGTCGGGCTGGACCTCAGAGCTGGCGAAGATAAGCTTGCGAGGAGCCTGGGCGGTGAGGGCACTCTGTATGTCAGTGGATGCGCCGTAGACCAGAATGCTACTATCCTCAGTAGTGCGTGCAGCCGATGAGATGCTCGAGAGAATGATTGATGCTGTCAGGCTGATAGCTACGCCAGCCAACACATCAGTCTGCGCTTGTATAACCTCTGCCTTGGGAACAGCAAATGCTTCCGTTGCCAGAACTGAGACTGTTGAGCTGTGATGTGGAGCGATTGCCATGGTGACTTGACCATCAGTCTTGCCAATGCAGAGAACCCGTTCGTTATCTTCGCAGAAGGGAAGTGAAAGTGACTGCTCCACTTGGATAGTGACAATTCCATCGCCCGTCAGAGACTTGGCCCAAGGAGCCTTCTCTTCAAGACAGAGACCACCCTCAGTATCTGTCAAAAAAACTTCTGTATCTCCAAGAGAAACATCCTTCGCAATCTTTCTCCTCTGAGAGTTTAGCCGGTGGTTCCTTTCCTTGTCAGGCACCACCCTCGGAATCGTCACAAGACCATCCCTCAACAGTACCTCAGGCTCTGTACTCCACAGCATCGGCGTCTTGGTGAACCCAGGTGACTTTCCGAGCTTGAGCTTCAAGAAAGCCTCAACTACCATCTTCGCATCAACACCCAATGTTTTGGGAAGATCAAGGAACTGAAGGTTCAATTGAGGAAGTTCGTTGATGATAGCGCGCCCGAGACCAATTGTCATATTGGCGTAGGGGTTCTCATCGAGACGACCTGCTGTGAGCCAGAGGACGTGCGATGAGTGGGAGAACAGAGACTGGAGGTTTCTTAGACGCGAAGATGTCACTGGAGTATAGAAGATGGGCTTCTCGAGTTCGGTGAGACAGATGACCGATGTTTCAGCACTGAGATGCTTGTCTGATAGGGAGTCGATACTGTCGACTACAGTAACCTGATCTGCGACTCGGGATGCGAGGCGCTGGATACTCTTGACGACTCGAGAGATGGGTAGAGTCTTGCCCCCAATGATGAGAAGTCGCTGCTCTAGTGGAATCTCGTCGAGGAACGACAGCGGCTCCTGGAGCATTGTGACCCTCTCATCAGCGGCTTGCGATACGAGGACAGAGCAAACATGCTTGAGAGAGTCAGGCAAGTCAGTAACATACTTATCAGCTCCCGTAAAGCCTGAATCCCGGAGAATCTCATCCCACTCCGTCAGCCCGATGCCCGGACCACGAGTTCTTCCCTCATCAACACCAAGCCACCAACCAGGCAAGCCACCCATGAGAAACATCATCTGCAGATAGTAGCCTGTAACCTCAACCATGATGAGATAGCCACCAGGTTTAAGAAGTTTTCGAACGTTGGTCATGGTCTCGTTGAGGTTGCGAGTGGCGTGGAGGACGTTGGCGGCTAGAACGACGTCTTGACTGCCTTCGGGAATACCTTGGCCTGTGGGATCGTTCTCAATGTCGAGAACCTTGTAGTCAAGTCGCTTGCTGTGTGCATGGAAGCGAGTTTTGGCAGCTTCGAAGAATCCAGCTGAGATGTCGGTGTACGTATAGCGACCATACGTGTCTCCAATGGCGTTGAGGACCGAGTTCGTCGTTCCACCTGTACCAGCTCCGATCTCAAGGATGTTGAGGCGAGGGTATCGGTGAGACAGGTTCTGGAAGAGCTCTGCGACGATTCTGTTCAGAGGCTGCATGGCTCGTCCGTCTGTGTACAGGTTGCTCAACATGTTGTCCACAAGCATCACCTCCAAGAGCTGGGTGTCGGATGTCATGACGCCAACGAGGTTCTCTGCCACGGCGTGAATGAGCTTGAGATCTGCTTGCTCAGGATGCTTGTCCTTGTACTCCTGGATCAACTCCTCGGTATCATCAAACCATTCCTTCTGCGCAGTTGGGTGTTTTCCATCTCTTGTCTCCTGCAGAACCTCCTTCGCAGTCTTGTAGAAGGCTAGATGGAACCACTTCCAGTCCTTTACATCGGCTTCCGACAGATGGTCAAAGGTCTTCCTGATGAAGTAGAAAGATGTGCGGTCGATAGCTTCAGCAAGTGCAAGTTCTTGCTCATCAGGATTGATCTCGTCAAGATTATCAGAAGAGTCCAGGATATCTGCGCGCCAAATTGTCCTGGAGAACATGTGTCGGTCATCAGAGGAGCTTGCCTCAGTGAAAAGCTTCAAGGTGAGACCTTCAGCCTGTAGACCTGTCTTGCCATCAGGGCTGATAATGTGTACATCTCCTCTGAACGTGTTGGACGTTGTCTCGGTAATGAAAGTATCAACTTCAAAGTTGATTTCGCCTGGTATTCCCTCATAGTCGGTGTTGGGAGCAATAGCAAGCCTATCGATCTTGACAGGTAGATAAGGTGCCCAGAGTGCCCCACTGAGAGGCGTGCACATGGCTGCAATGATGGAGTGGAAAGCAACGTCCAAAGGTCCTGGGTGCATGACATACTGGTCGCCCACCTCAGACTTGTCCCAGGTTGCCTTTGTCGTAGCATATCCCATGGTTCGCTCAACAGATTTGAGGCCTCGGAAGAGACCCTGATAGTTGAGCCCAATGTTGAGAAGCGAGTCGTAATACTCCTGGGTGTCGACAGGTGTAATACCCGACTTCCCAGGTGCTCGAGGCGGAAGATCATGATCCGAAGGCTCACCAAAGTCAATGGTGATCAGACCAGTACAGTTTCTCTCCAAAGTTCCTTCAGCTTCGGCGGGGCAAGTATGGCAAGAGAACTCTCCATAAAAGACGTCATCATCAACATGGCCACCAAGCTTCTTGACAGAGAATATAGACTCAATGCCGGGATAGTTCTCCTCAATAGTCAACGCTCGAGGGATAATAAGGTCGCGGATCTCAATCACCTTGACAGGTCGTGAGCCAGCTATCTCCATGGCGGCTTGGATAGCCATAGCCATGTATCCAGATGTTGGGAAGAGAGCCATTCCCTGGAAAGCATGTCCACGAATCCAGGGAAGTTCGTTGAGGCGGAGGATATTTCGCCAACGGATCTCAAACTCCGAGTCATCTGGAGTGCGACGACCGAGAAGTTCGTGAGGAGCTTTCTCAGCGAGACGGTAACGGCGGGAGATGCGGGACTCCTTCCAGTGGACCTTATTATGGTTCCACGTATAAGACGGGAGCCCCTTGATCATCTTGGGCTTCTTTGCTTCAGGACCATGTATAGCTTTGTGGTATCCAGCAAAATCGACGTGAGATCCAAGATATGCCCAGACGTAGCCAATTCCGCCCGAGAATGCTTCGACGTCATCGTAACCACGCCTCAAGAACGTAGCGTACGGAAGGACATGGCCCAGAGCAGTCTTCATTGTTTGCGAAGCGGGACCTTTCAGAGCTGGATGGGGACCGATTTCGAGTGAGAGGTTGAAGGGGCCAGCCCTCCAAAGTGAGCACTCCAGTGCCTCAGAGAACAGAACAGGACGAACCATGTTGTCGATCCAGTACTGCCCTGACAGGGCCGAGAGATCATCCTCATCATCAAGCATGTCTGCGTTTCCGTAGACAGAAGAGACCCAGATACAGTTGCTAGAAGGGGTATTGACAGTAATGTTGCATGCCTTGAGCGACTCAAGGTATGGCTCTGCACAGGCTCTCATATGATGCGAATGATATGCCGTATCAACTTTGAGAAGGCGAACAAACGTCTTCTGCTCCTCAAGAATCTCCTTCGCTTCCAAAATGGCATCCTCGTCGCCAGAAATAGTAGCACTGGACGGAGAGTTGCTCGCTGCAAGACTGATCCGTCCCTTGAACTGCTCTTGGTCGTAGAAGGCTGTCGCATCTTCAGAGCCCATGCCTACAGCCATCATAGATCCTTTAGCGCCGGATGGCCCAGAGGCGTGTTTGGCGTAGAGACCTCGGTAGTAAGCAATGCGCATTGCATCAGCGGCTGAGAGCAGACCTGCAGCGTAAACAGCAGAAATCTCGCCTGATGAATGGCCCACGACGGCGTCGAATTGAACACCCGCAGACGCAAGAACATCCACAATCGCGATTTGCGTTGCTGTACAAAGAGGCTGAGAAATAGCAGCTTCACCAATGCGGGAATTCTCCTCAGGTGCCATCAACTCATCCATGAGCGACCACGTCGGTGCGTCAGGAATGTCACGCAGAGCATCTTGACATTTCCGTATGGACTCCCGAAACTGGGAAGACGTTTCGATCATGATTTTACCCATGGAAGCCCATTGTGCTCCCTGACCTGTGAAGATGCCAAGAATAGCTGGTGGTTCCGATGATGAACCTGGTGCTTGGATGCCAATTTCAGCGCCAGTTTTGGAGGTCTCAACAGCCGAGTCAAGGAACTCAAGAAGCTTGTCCCGTTTCTCACCGGAGAAGAAAGCTCTTCTGTTAAAGACGCTTCGACGCGTCTGTGTGACGAACGCTATATCTTCAAGATTGACGTCTGGATTGGCCCGGATGAAGTCGGCGTACTTCCCAACTGTGGTCGCGAGAGATGACTCGCTCTCAGCAGAGAGTACCAGCGGGCCCATGAACTTCTCAGTAACTGGGGATGTCTCGGGTGCGGCGGGTTCGTAGTTTTCAACAATAGCGTGGACGTTAGTGCCTCCAAAGCCAAAGCTGTTCAGACTGACTCGTCTGGGACCGCTGTGGACTTCTGGCCAGGGCATTGATGCAGTAGGAACCTGTAGGCGATCGTAGAAGGGCTCGATGGATGGGTTCAGCGTGTTAAAGAGCAGATTCGGTGGAATTGTGGCGTTCTGTACTGCCAGAGATGCTTTAAGCAAGCCAGCCAAACCAGCGCAGCCTTCAGTGTGGCCGATGACCGTCTTGATAGAGCCGCAGTACAGCTTCTCCGCATCCTCAGACGACGTCTCATCATCAGCAAAGAATGACTGGCGAATAGCGCGAGCCTCAACAGGGTCGCCAGCGAGAGTTCCCGTACCGTGAGCCTCAAAGTACTGCGGTCGATCTTTGATAGGATCTAACCCGGCATTCTGATACGTTCGACGGATCAAGGCTGATTGTGCGGTCGCAGAGGGCATAGTGATACCGGTGGTACGACCATCACTGTTCATACCCGTCTCACGGACGATGCACTCAATATGATCGCCGCAGCGGATGGCCTCTGACAAAGGCTTGAGAATGACGGATGCGACACCCTCACCCCGAGCATAGCCATCGGCTCCTGCATCCCACATGCGACTGCGTGATGTAGGACTCAGCATGTGAAGCTTTGACTCAGCGACGTAGCCCGCGGCATCAAAGATCAAGTTCACACCGACAGCGATGGCAGTGGTTGATTCACCGCTGCGAAGAGATTGTGTTGCAAAATGCAGTGCTGCGAGTGAAGACGAACACGCGGTGTCCATGGTGACTGAGGGTCCGCGAAGATCAAAGTAGTATGAAACTCGATTTGAGAGAATACTCTTCGATGTCCCCGTCGGGTGATACCGATTGATAATCTCAGGATCCCTCGACTGAATATCATGGTAATCACCCGTCATAACCCCTAAATAAACCGCCGTCAAACTCCCCTGCATCTCCTCAATAGTATACCCCGCAGCTTCAAGTGACTCATAAACCGTCTCAAGCGTCAATCTCTGCTGCGGATCCATACCATCAGCCTCAGCAGGGTTAACGTTGAAGAACGATGCGTCAAACAAACGACTATCATCTTCGAGAAGGTAGCCCTTGTTACAGACGTCCGTAGCGCCATGATGCTCGCCATCTTTATTGTAGAAGGCTTCAAGGTTGAGACGGTCTTTGGGAAAGTCCCGGAGGCAATCTTTGGGGGATTGGAGGAGGGACCAGAGTTTGGAGGGGGAGGATGCGCCTCCAGGGAAACGGCAAGCTGAGCCAATTACGGCGATGGGCTCGCCTGGGGATGGCATGGTGATTGATAGGTTGGGTAATGAGTGTAGTGCCGTGCTGTTGAAGACAAAGTGTATGTCAAGAATGTTGAAAGTTTGTTCAGTACGACAAATTGCTTGGTGAGATTGCTTGGTGTTTGTCTAAGATTGCAGTCACTTCACTTGACGGATGTCACTCATCTTAACTCAAAGCACTTTCATCTTACAACCATTCTGGGAATTTCGTATTCAAACTTTGATCAGATCGACCCGGTGTCAGCTCCCGTGCCGCCCCAGGCTTTTCGGCATCGGTCAAACAGGCTTGTGCTTACGTCGAGTGCCGTGCGTGGTGGGGAGCATATTCCGGAGGCAGCCGTTGGCCAACCGGGATGGGTCAATATCCCGAACAAGGGTATGGATCCTCCAAAGGGGCAGGTTCCGAGACTAGGGGAGGAAAGAAAACTCTGGACCTTGACCCTAAGGAATGAAAATACTTAGGTAAATTTAGCCTAAGTTTAGGGGACTTCTGCTAAGTTTATTTTGACACCCTAAATTTAGGCTCGATGTTTTCTTGCTCCCTGAGGCGAGAGTCCGGAGAAAGGTCCCGTAGTGGATGCCGGCCTACGGTGTTGATTGCTCGGAACGAGGCGGTTGTGTTTCACGCAGGTTCCGGAAAACAGTTCTCATGGTGGCGATGGAATCCAAGTGTTAGTGATCAAAACGGTCTTCGCTGGAGCATGCGTATCTATGCTTAGAGAAGCAACGTTTGCTCTAGTTGATTGATCTGCTATCTCAAATTCCTTCAAACTATCTCCCTATTGCAGTGTTTGGAAACTCACTCACTCACCCACTCTTCACTGCCATTTTCGACTGCCTCCATCATGGCAGTCCAATCAATCATCTCCCGCCAGACCCTACCAGCTACTCAAAAGGCCCTCAAAGTGCAAGGCGCAGGAACAGTCACCCTCCAAGAAAACAGTTCCATTGAGCCCCCAAAAGAAGATGAAGTCCTCGTCAAAATCTTCTGTGTCGGCGTTAATCCCCATGACTGGAAATCCCTAGACATGTCAGCATCACCCGGCGCAACATGGGGCTGCGATTTCGCTGGTGAAGTCGTCACTGCGGGACCTCTCACAGCCAAATTTAAACCTGGTGATCGTGTTGGTGGTGCTTGTGCAGGAAACAGATTTGACAATCCGAACAATGGCGGGTTCGCAGAGTATGTCAGTGTTCCAGAGATGTTGCTGCTCAGACTTCCGGATTGGATGAGTTTTGAGCAAGGCGCGACATTGGGTGTTGGACTACTGACTGTCGGCTTGTCACTGTACCATACCATGAAGCTTCCACTTCCTTACTCAGGCGAAGCGAGAGATCAGTACATTTTGATCTACGGTGGTGGAACGGCTACTGGAGGTTTGGCCATACAGGCCGCCAAGCTGTAAGTTCACCCTCATTACACTGTGAGCCTAAGCTAATGATATTCAGATCTGGGTTGAAGCCCATCACGACCTGCTCACCAGGAAAGTTCGAGCATGTCAAGTCTCTAGGCGCCGTAGAAGCCTTCGACTACCGCTCTCCCTCCTGCGCCTCAGACATCCGTACTTTCACACATGACAGCCTAGAGTACGTTTTTGACTGCATCACTGAAAGCAGCAGCATGAAAATCTGCTACGCTGCCATCGGTAGTCACGGAGGTAGCTACATCGGTCTAGACCAATTCCCCATTCGCGGTCATACGCGTCGCGATGTTCGTCCTGGCTGGGTTCTCGCATGGACAGCGCTGGGCAAACCTGTTGATTGGAGAAAGCCCTATCGCAGAGAGGCAAGGCCTAAGGACAAGGCGTTTGCGGAGAGATGGGCGCCTATTGCGCAGAAGTTGTTGGACAATAAGGATATTATGACGCATCCAACTGAGGTTAGTGATGAGGGGTTGGCGGGTGTCGCGAAGGGAGCGGAGAGGGTCAAGATGGGAACGGCTGGTGGTAAGAAGCTGATATACCGCGTTGCTACGCCCTCTACATCTTGATGTATGCGTATCTATGAGCGCTCTATCGTTTCTAGCAATTTCTTTATCGGTATCCACTTGATTCAGATTGGTGATCTGTCTGTGACGCGTTACATTGTTTGTTTGTAGTCGCGACGCGCTTGGATCAAAGGTCATGTATCTATTTTTAGCAAGCCCAGATCTTGCAAAGTTCTTTGCTTAAAATCGATTAACTAGATCCAATATATATTAAATATTTAAACAAAGGTATTAACTGTGTACTTGACATTTTTCGACTTATTGATTGTCTGAGCGTTATCCTGCATTGAAGCTCTGCTAGCTTCAACCTCCTAGATATTTGTATGTTCTGAGACGTAATTTCGCTGCAAAATCTTCCATGTGTAGATGGCACACATTGAGGTCTCTGCGAGCCATAACATACAATAAGACATCATATCAAACAAGCAACCAACAGCTCAAATACTGAATAAATTCTTCATATTGCCTCTGCGTTACTCGCTTCGCTTTCGTTTGTTCTGAGCTACCCTGTACACTGAAAATGACGTCAGACATATCGCTCAGCAAACACAAAGCAGCTAATTCAAAGTGTACCAAAACCTATCGGACAGTCATTGGTAAATCCTCCCACCAGTGTAGATCCTCTGACGTGCGTTAGTAACTCATTCGTCCCCGGTCATAGGTGTTCAGTAAATCTCCGTTGGAGTGGAGAATCTCCGGGCTCGGCCCCGTATCGGCGAGGTGGATATGTTCACCCCGTTCTCACTTTGTCCTCCGGGTTTTTGGCAGACCTCTCATCCGCTGTCGGTATTTCTCATACATTTTGTGTTTCTCACGGCAATTTCTCCCTCTCTCGCTACCACCAGACCTCGACTCATTGCAAAACCTTTCATTCTTCACTCATACCAATGACGTTTGGCTGCCCCTACGTCGTCGCCATCCCTCTCCGCACTGAAGTCCCCAACACAGTCCAACATGTCATCTCGTCTCTCCGCGATCTCACTCGCAGCATTCTACGGTCTTGTCATTCTCTACTTCCTAAACAGACTATGGGACCATATCAGCTACTCAATCAAGACGAAGAAGTACAAATGCGGTCCACTCAAGACCTATCCCCATTGGGATCCCATATGGGGCATTGACTTTGTTCTCTCCATGAGCCGTGCTTTCAAAGAGCATCGGTGGTTGTCTTGGATGGGGGAGACATGGGCTGCACAGGAAACCAAGACTTTCAAGGCGAGGTTTCTGGGCATGAGAATGGTGTATTCGTCCGAGATGGAGAATATGAAGGCGATGAGTACGTCTCAGTGGGAAGAGTTTGTGGTTGAGCCGATTCGTGTGGATAACGGTGTTGCGACGCCCTTTACTGGGAAAGGTGTTAGTACAGCGGATGGCGAGTTCTGGCATTATAGCCGGGGTATCATCAAGCCGTATTTTGAGAGGCAGGCATTTGCCAATGTGGCTAGACTCAAGCCGTTCACGGATAAGATGCTGGATCTTATTCCCACCAACGGCGAGACCTTTGACATGCAGATTCTGACAAGACGATGGGTAAGCCACCTGAGCTTTTCTACTGGATCAGAGAGCTAACACCAAAAGTTCCTTGACACGTCGACTGAGTTTCTTTTTGGAAAGTCCCGCGACTGTCTCACCTATCCTGAGCGTGAAGACGTAATGCTCGCCATGGTCGACATCATGCGCGGCGCACGCGTTCGTCTCACCATGAGCAAATTCATGTTTCTCCATAGAGATCCAAAGTGGTATGAGAGTATTCGCTTCGTGCACAACTTTATGAATGAGTACATCGACCAAGCCTACGATGAATTACACCAGAGAAAAGAGAAAGGAGAGAAGTTTGCTGACAAGCCTGAGCGAACCGACTTGCTCTGGGACATGGTGCAGAAAATTCCCTCTGAGGATAGAATTCTTCTCAGAGATCAGATCACTGCTGTTTGGGTGCCGAGTAATGAGACTACGAGTATTCATATCTCAAATGCGATTTATCAGTTGGCGAGACATCCGGATGCTTGGGATAAACTGCAGAAGGAGGTTCTTGAGCTTGGGAATGAGGAGCTTACGTTCTCCAAGCTTCGGGGGATGAAGTACATGAATTGGGTTATCAACGAGAGTAAGTTAATTTGACTTCTTACAAGCCGCTAACTAATGGTTTCAGCACACCGAACTATCCCCAATGGCATCCAAATGATTCGCGTTGCAGCCCATGACACAACTCTCCCCCGCGGCGGCGGTCCAGACGGCAAACAGCCCATCTTCTGCGCCAAAGGCGACATCGTTCACTGTAATCGCTACCTCATGCATCGCGACCCTGACTATTGGGGTGAAGATGCAGCAGAGTTTAGACCAGAACGATGGGATGGTCTTCGTCCGCTTTGGCACTTTGTCCCCTTCGGTGGCGGACCTAGAATCTGCCCTGCTCATATCCTTGTAGCTACTGAGACAGCTTATGTCTTGACGAGGTTTTGTCAGAAGTTCAAGGGGATTGAGGCGAGGGACGAGAGGGGTTATGTTCCTGTTATGAGAGTTGGGCCTAGTAGTTTGAATGGTGTCAAAATCGCTGTGACCCCGAGGTAAAGGTTAAAGGGACAAGACTGGGGTAATGAATGTCTGAGAAAGTATGGAGTTGATCATCATGGGGCTCTGCACTCAAGTATATCCTTAAGGAGATAGATTATGAAAGCCACAATCAATGAGCTCTGGATGCTTCATCAATGAAACAAAAGTGATTCAAATGACATAAGCTCTACTTCTGATTCAATATCTCACCAAACACCTGCTGGGTATGCATAAAGACCTTGAGAGGCCACCCTTCTTTCTCCAGGGGACTCAAAATCCTGCCATCCGTAGCTGTGCTCCCGTCACTCAAGACACGATAAAATCCACTGCACGACCCATGGCAGGCAGCCTGATCAGTAACGTCTGCGACTGCAGAACAAATCATTTCCCTGCTTGGGTATCTCCCACTCAAAGCATAACCAGCCTGCCGCCGTCCACATTCATCTTCAGACATAGCTACAGATCGATAAACAGGCGAAATGATTTTCCCAGCCAGTACACCGATAACGCCAGCGCTCTGCAGCAAATCAGACAGAAATGTAGTCGCCACCCAGCCGGGATGGACGTGCAACCAAGACACCTTTGGGTAGTGAGACGCAAAGTGGATGAAAACAAGACTGTGCAGGGTAGTGACCTGATTTACCGCCCTCGGCGCTGTATAGTTCTTCTTCTTTCGTAATCCGATATCCCTGTCACTGGTGAACAGTGGGCCTTCGTGACCCCCGGCTAGAACGGAGAGAACCCGTGGGTGTGGTGCTTGCATGAGCTTGGGGAGTAAGCGTTCGATAAGACGCATTCTGACGTAAAAGGACAGAGCAAAACAAAGATCCAGCTTCTCCTCAGTATCTGTGGAGAAAGTCAGCAAGGATATACTCCACAGAACGGGTGTCTTACAATGGGGTCCACCAAACGCCAAAGATCCAGGACTCATAAACAACAAATCCACATGTTTCTCCAATTTCATAATTCTTTCACAGGCATCATCGATACCTTTGATAAGCGAAACCTCAGCTTCGACGAATTGTATCATAGCATTGGGGTTGTATTCGTGTAGCAGAGCGAGATCGCCCGCAAACCTCGCTTTCGACCGACCAATAACGTAGAATCGCGGATTAGGCAAAGTCCGGGTAAGAACCTTGAGAGTAGCGAGACCGATACCCCTCGTTGCCCCTACGAAAACTGCCACGAAGGATTGGGGAGCGGGGTGTGATGACGACATTCTGTGCTGACTGGTGTTGCTTATCGTCTGATATGAACAGCGATTCTATCCTAATCATGGTTCTGAACTGAAATTCCTCCGCCTTTTTACAGGCAAAGGGGAGTGTGACGCGAGACCGAAGTGCATAGCGAGATAGAACTCGGGTTATCGATTTCCAAGACGTGGTCTGCATGGGGTACCATACCCGATGTGATGAAGGATTCTCCGGCAGATGCATGGCTGCACGACCGGCCCGGGCGGCACGGAGAATTAAAGTCTGTTTAGCCTTGGTGAGTGCCGTTAGTGGAATGTCCAAAGGATCCTCTATCCTGTACTCATGTGAAAGGCGTCGAGGAGTAGTGCTATAGCTTAGAAATTGATCTTGTAGACTGGACGAATTGGCCCTGCTACATCATTGCTTCCGTATTACTTGAACGCTTGAGCTTACTGAGATGACAAACCCCACAAACCTTAGCATGAACCAGCTCAACATGAACTGGGAGCGCGTCGCCTCAACCTGGCAGACAGCTTCCCCAGCCTCACGTATAATCGTCACCCTCAGTACCCTCTCCCTCACAGCCCTTCTCATTTCAATTATCTACGAACTCTACTTCTCACCCCTCTCCAAGTTCCCCGGCCCAAAACTCTGCGCCATTTCCCGCATCCCCCATCTCATAGCAACAGCCAGCGGGCGCCAACTCCCCTGGCTCATCAATCTTCACAACAAATATGGCGGAGTCGTTCGCATCGCCCCAGATGCTCTGACTTTCACCGATGAGCGCGCCTGGGCTGATATCTGCGGGGCATCGAAAGCTGCTAAAGATGGAATGGCGAAAGATCCTCGTCTTGCGGCTTTGGTGGGTGGTGATTTGGTGAATCCTGATCCTGCGAAGCCGAGATCGCAACAGACTCATAGTATTATGAGGAAAGCGATGGTCCCGGCGCTCAAGCGTGAGAATGTTAAGAAGCTTGAGGGTATGATCAATGGGCATATTGAGGAGTATCTCTCTGCTCTGCAGAAGGCTAGTGAAAGGAAAGAAGCGGTTGATATGCGTGATATGAACAGTTTTCTTATCTGTGATCTCATCGCGGATCTCTTCCTCGGCGAATCACTTCACTTGTTCACAGACCCAGAGTTCATCTCATGGGTTCACTCTTTCGATCGCTTTGCTCGAGGCGTCACAATCCTCGCTGTTCTCAACCGCTTTCCCTTCTTACACAAATTCCTCCTCTTTGCTGTTCATCGTTGGGGAAGTGGTGAGCGGGACTCTTTCATGGCGCCCATCTTTGCACGTTTTGATCGTCGTGTCGCTCTCACTTCAGCTCGACATGACATGTTGCAAATGGTTTTAGACGGCGATACCGAAGGCACAGGGCGTCAGGGAACTATGCCTCTTGACCTTCTGAGAGAGTTTGCACCATTCTTGATGTTAGGTGGCTGTGAGGCTATGCCTACTGTTCTTACTGGTTTCGTCTACTTCGTCTTTCGCAAGAAGAGTGCGGACATCAGAAAAAGGCTTCTTGAAGAGGTTCGCGGAGCTTTCTCTAGTGATTCTGATATCACAATGGACAAGATTAGCCAGTCTCAGAAAGACCTACCTTACCTGGAGGCGTGTCTTCAAGAGTCTATTCGCTGCTACTCACCCGCTGCAACCGGCACCGACCGTGTAGTACCTAGATCTGGTGCTCAAATCGCAGGTCAGTTTGTGCCCGGAAAAACAGTGGTGATGATGCTTCACCAAGTCACCTACTCAGTTGATCATAATTTCTCGAGAGCTGCTGAGTATGTACCTGAGAGATGGCTTCCCGAAGGAAAAGGTCGACCCCAGGATTGTATCGATGATGTGAGGGGCAGTGTCCACCCGTTCTCGGTTGGCCCGCAGTCTTGCTTCGGACAAGAGTGAGTTTCACTATTCCATGAGCTTCATTGAGACACATGCTAACAAACTAAAGACTGAGCTTTTATGTTTTGCGACTGGCGTTATGTAAGTTCTTGTATCGCTTTGATATTGAGCTTTCGCCCGAGTCTGAGAATTGGGTTGATGGGCAGCTCACATTTGGCACAAGGTCAAAGCCTCCATTGATGGCATATGTCAAGAAAGTATCACTATAGTTAGCAGGATGTCTGGATATACATCATTGTTGGTTAAGTAGCCTTTATTCGAAAGGAGATAATACTCAAATATCTGGCCTGTAGGGCTGGCTCCTCTAGTCTATACAAGCAAGACAGAGACAGTGTTGCCTTTGGCATACCACACATTCACAATGCTATGGGCCCTGAAGCTCTTTGAGTGGCCAACGCATAGTGGTCTCTTAAAAGAAAAGTGTACAAGGCCTCTTCAGTGTTTTGGAGGAAGCTGGGACTGATTCACCAAGCTTAGAAGTTACGGAACCTTGCTGTTATGATAGTAAATCTTGTATTGCATCTTTTGAACTGGCCAAACTATTCACTGCGATCCTTCACAACGCTGACCATGACACCTTTCGAGTCCAAGGGCGGCATACCCACAAAGAAATCATGAGCAATCTCCACATCCCTTTTCGTCGTGCCAAGCAACTCAAGATCAAACCTCGAGAATATAGTCGCAACAGTGAGATACAGCTCAGCATAAGCGAGGTTCATACCGATGCACTGACGACTTCCTCTACAGAAAGGCACAAAGTGGCGGCTGAGACCGGCTTTACCACGAATCCAGCGCTCTGGGTCAAACCTGAAAGGGTCGGGATAATGCTCCTCGTTTGTGTCAATGAGATACGAGGATGAACTCATGCGAGTCTAAAAGAGTTAGGATCTGGCGAGGAAGAGATGGATGGAGACCTACTCCTCGAGGCAGCTTATATCCAGCATAAAGAAGATCTTCCGTTGGTGCATAACGAGGTAACCTTCCAGGAACGCCGAATGAGAGTCTGATACCTTCTTGTATAACTCCAGTCTTGTTGTCATTAGTAAAAAGTCAAGCCGTGTATATGGCCAACTCACTAGGTATGGGAGAGGCTCAAGCTTGGCAACAGTGATCGGTGAATCCCCATCTCCCATGACTATTTCGAGTTCCTTCCTCAGTGTAGCCAACATATCCAGATTCTCGGTAAGATGAAAACTCAGCGTCGTCAACGCCGCAGCCGTCGTCTCAGTACCAGCACCCAGAAAGATAGCTGCCTCGGATTTGAACCTCTCAAGAGTCTTATCAGCTTGAGGAAGTTGCTTGCTATCTCTCATCTCGTGAAAGACAGTTCTGATGCCATCTTTCTTCTCTTTGGCCAACACATCCGAGATTTGTCCAGAGATTTTCTTGTCGTAGTCAGCCAGTGGCTGTAGCTTTGGATCAAGCTTGGCAAGGTAGCTGATGGGAATCTTTTGGATGATGTCAAACAGCCATGGAAACATGCGTCCAATCGGATGAGCTTGAGGCATCTCATGAAAGAAGTCCAACAGCTCTTTACCGAACTGGTCTTGCTTCATGTTATCCATGCTCTCGCCAAAGCAATACTGTGCGATGACATCCATAGTGAGACCGCTGTAAAGAGCTTTGAGATTCACAACCTCTCCGCTCTCTCTCAGTGAGCTCATCCTGCTAGCGAGTTGGTGAATGGTTTGTAGAATCTGCGGCTCAAGAGCACGAATAGACTGCTTTGAGAAGGATCCAGACAATGCAGCCCGCCGAACTCGATGAGTTTCGGCAGCGTAACTGTCAAACATGCTCTCATCATGTGTAGACATGAAGCGAACTTTGTTGCGGGGGTGATGAGGACCACTGGCATAGATTTCATCGTAGAAGGTATCATCGTTGATATGTACCTCGTAAGGGTTTATCCTCACAATGGGACCGTACTGGCGATGAAGTTCTTGGATCGTCCAGAGGAATTTGCCTCGTTTGATAACATCATAGTAGAACTCATAGAAGAACGTGAGAGCTGCCAACTTGGGTCCTGGTATCTTTGCTAGGGGTGATAGATACAGGCGGTAGATGATGGTGTAGGTGATGCGCAGTGCAATGAGAGATGCTGCCACTGCCAACAGTATTCTGGTGTTCAACTGCAAACTTTCCATGGTCGCCTTGGTACCGAATGTTCAAATCACTGACTGCAGAAATGAGACAGTATGCCTACTACCCAACCTACCCAGCATGACAGCATATACGAAAGCTAGCTCACCAACCCACCATCAAAAAAACTAGTTCCGAAGTAAAGGTGCCGTTTTCCCGCCCATCCTTCGGCATGTGAATTCTCACCAGTGGCACGGAGAAAACACTCCGGTTGACGTGAGCGGCAAAATACAGTGATGAATCCGGTATAGTCAGATTTGGTGCGTCAGCCATCAGCCCATTTCCCCTCCATTTTCCGTTACCGTGCTTGAATCCTTCGGTACCCCACGGAAAACCCCTGGTTCACCTTTATTCTTCAGGTTAATGAGCCGTAGATCCGGCTTTAGTATAATCAGCGCGGCAAATACTTCGTATGCAGCGCCGGCCGCCGTATCAGACAACGATACGGGCCGTTCCGCACACTAGCTTTGGAGGCGTTTTGCAAATTAGAAGTAAACAGTTAAAAGAAGGTGGTAATTGATGCATTTGAGAGTAGCAATATTGACAATTGAACTCCACAACAGAAGCAACAAGTGAATATTTGCACAAATCAAGAATGGCTACTGAAGCAGTTAACCAACCTCCCCAGACGGGTACTGATTCCAATGTTGCCAATGGCACTGGAATGGATGCCTTGATGGAGGATGCGAAGAAGCGTGGCTTGCAGGAAGAGATTTCTCGTCTGACTGATAACCATTTGGTGTACACGGATGCTGCTGGCGGCAAGCTTTCGTATGCACCAGTTGATTGGAAGAAGCCAGGCTTGAGAATTCTGGACTCTGCTACTGCAGATGGTAAGTATACGTTCTAAGACATGGCATGTACTTATTGATAACTGGTTCTTAGGTATCTGGTTGCAGGACCTTCGCAAGCAAGCTGGGCCTGTTGCTGATGATCAAACCTACATTGGCACTGATCTGGTCGAGGACTTGTTCCCCAAGCCTAGACCTCACGGGATTGAGTTCAAGAAACAATCCATTACAGAGCCATGGCCCACTGAGTGGAAAGAATCCTTCGATCTCGTCCACCAGCGCCAAGTCCTCGGCTTCTGCGGCAACTTCTCCCTCGAGCAAGCCGTCGCTAACCTCTGCGCCGTCGCCAAACCCGGCGGTTGGGTCGAGCTTGTAGAACTCGACTGCGACCAGAGTCTCCTGGAGGAAGGAACCGCAGCGCACGAGTTCTTCCGTCTTCTGGAGCAGATCTGGAAGATCAAGAAGATGGGCGGCAACTTTGGGCCCAACCTCAAGGAGTGGATGGAGAATGCGGGGCTGGAGGATGTCCAAGTCGATGTTTTGCAGTGCAAGGTTGGTGCAAAGGCTAAACCTGAGTTGAAGCAGGCTAGTATCAACGGTGCAGCTGGTGCGGGGCCGATGATTGTGGCTATGGCGCGCAGTAAGTTTTCCTCGGACCTTTTATCCTTGATTAGTGCTGATTTTTGATAATAGCTCTTCCGGAGTTGGAGGGGTTCACTACTGAGCAGCTTGATACTCTTGACACTAGAGTTCGAAAGGAGCTTGCTGAGAAGGGGGCTGAGTTTCAGAGCTTTGCTGTCAGGGGCCGTGTTCCTGCCGGAGGATTGAAGCCTAAGAAGTAGATTCTAGAACTTTCATATGATGGTACATGGTTGGAAAGATGAAGATAGCTAAAACCAGAATCTATCCCAGCCAATATTAGAATTACTATCGATCTACTTTCTGGCCCCTTGGACTGTGCTCAAACCATACAGAATCTTGATTTTCCACATGTGATCACAATGATCAGTAAGCTTTCACCTTAACTACATGTATTTGACTGAACGATAACAGCCAATGAGAAATTAAATGATCTGACTTCATGTGTAGATGATAACTGCCATTGGCCTGCTTACCTATCAAATTGTAACGCTTACAGCCTTGTGGAGTTCGAAGGATCTGCGTGATAAAGTGCGAGGACCCGCCCTCGGAAGATGCCCCGTAATCACGATTGGTCAATATGCGAGTGAGATGATTATTGACTTCTCTACAAGGTAACTCGTAAGAGCAGTTGCTACAACTCACTCATATTGGTAGGATTTGTTCTGCATGTCAGAGGAGCTTTGGTAGTGGATAATGCTGAGATGTCCCCCACTTGTCATCATCATCCCCCATTGCAACGTCGCTAAAGTTTAATGTCACCCACCTGCCGTATCAAGATCGACATTTTTACCCCAAGATTCGTCAAAAACTGATTGGGAATTGTTGGGGAAATGGGCATGAATGTCACTACGTTTGGGGCGTCGGTATGTGTAGATAAGCAATGTTGTGGGGTATACCTCCGCCAGGACAACTAGCCAGCACATAAACATACAACTGACTGTTATACTAGTTTAACACAGCGATTATATGACATGTTTCCGCATATCATATTAGAGTCAGTAATGTTACTCCAAGAGGATCAAGAACCATGGCCTTTGCACCTCTTGGAGCTTCTCCAAGACGGAATCCCGCATTGACCTACGCAACTAGGCTTAAGCGCCCAGAATACCAAGCTTTTTAGCCCTACAAGCCGTCGTGCCACGCCCACACAGACACATCCAGTTCTCGCTAATGCACTTACGGCGAGCTGGCCACTCGGGATCAATGGCGTTATGTGCCATTGATCCTTCGCCCCACTGCCGACGGCAATTCTTTTAAAGTCCGTAGGACACGACGAATAGGATACCGCAACCAGATACTGATAGGGTCGTTAAAGCTGGCCCTGTCTAAGATTACGAGGGAACATGATCTGATTAGACTTCCGCGGAATCTGCATCTAAGCGGAGAACTTTATCCGGAGGATCTTACACGCTGCAACACCCTTGACATATTCGTCATGGCTTTTCCTTTGACAGGATTGCAAGCAATGTGAAGCTCTAAATCCACCAATGTAAAGATATCGCATTGACCTTGAGATGCCGAGTATTAAGGGAGAAGTGTAACCCAATATGGCTAGGATTGAATCCTTTGATCGACGCGTATCACAACGTGTCGAATATGGCTGACTGCAGTAGAAGTCGAACGTTATTTGCATTGTTTACAGAGACAAATAGGTATTGCTTGTGATTACGGTTCGTAGCTGCCGAGAAGGGATAATTACTAAGGTAAATGCTGTACTTGCATGACAACATTGACGCCCTGGGCGTATCATTCCTATAGTTCGTGACACCGTCCTATTGCCGTGGACATAAGCTCCTATACATATGAACCGTCATCGATAGCTAGTTCCCTTTCAAAGAAAGAGGTGCCTCCTGTCATCCAGACAACACCCACTCACGGCTAAACCAAACCAAACGATCTATAACCAAAACCCCTTAGCTCCCTCTTCAAATGGATCCAGGCCCAGCATACAAACGGCGCCGTCCCGCCGTAGCATGCACTGAATGCCGCAGACGAAAGATTCGCTGCGACCGTCACTCTCCCTGCGGACCCTGTAGCAAATCAATGCCCAGCCTGCGATGCGTGTACAACAACCAGCCAACAGGTCGTATTCCCGAGAATTATCTGGATCCCGGGATGCAGCAGCAGCAGCACGACTCGTTGGCTCTGAGCAGTCACGCGCATAGAGGACCTTATGAGCAGTCGATCTTTGGACAGCAGCCTTTTGATGAGGTGCAGGAGATGGATCTTTTTAATATGGATGTTGCGCCAATGACTGATGTGTCTCTGGGATTTGTTGACCTGGACTTCTTTGGGATGAGTGATGTTTCTCATTCAAAATCAGCTTCTATTGATTCAACAAATTCGCTTCTTCAAGGATTATCCAGATCACCATCGTGGACAACTTCGAGTCTTCCTTCAACAATGGCCAGCAGTATCACAAATTCACTACAGAACTTACCTCTCACGCAGCCAAAGAGTTCAGGTAGGTCTTCAGCAGCCCCAACTCGAGACCGAAAATACTTTGGTGACGAAGACCATGAAAGCCATTGGTATGAGCCCTTTTCCAAGTGTGAAAAGTTGAGATTTCTCGTGGATAATCTTTCCGGGGACGATCTACATCTTTCGCCTGAGCCAGGTGCTCTTCGACCACTTTTTGAGACCTATAAGAGACTCCATCGCGATGTTCGAAAAGGTCACGAAGGAAGACTCTCCAGCGAGAACTCTGTATCACCTCAAGGAGGCGCCCGTGGAATGCTTCCAGCCAGAAGGACTTGCGACTCATTGGTTGATGCTTATATCAAGACCTTTGAGTCTGTACTACGCATAATTCACGTGCCGTCTTTCTTGAGAGAATATGAGCATTTCTGGGAAGACTCTGCTTCAGCCGTCTCGACTGCTGACGAAACATTCGCCTGCAAGCTCCTTCTCGTGGCAGCACTTGGGTCGATCACCTTCAGCCCGACAGAGTCACAACAAGATCAGGCCACCTCATCCCGGGAACACTCAAACAACTGGATCTCCTACGTCAAAGACTGGCTCGCCCGTAAGAGCATGAAAAGCATGCGAGGAGATCTAAGTATGGCACAGATCGCCTGCCTCCTAGCCCTGACACGTCACACGCACCACCAGGATTCCGCCCCCATGGGCGTAGCATGGCTCTCCGAGGGACACTGCCTAACTCACATGGCCGTTCAAATGGGTTTGCATCGGGAACCAAGAGTCCGGTCACCGAATATGTCCGTGAAGGAAGCCGAGATACGGAGACGGCTGTGGGCTACGATGTTGGAGTTGTCGTTACAGGTTTCTGTCGATCAAGGCCTTCCGGCTCCTATTGCGCCGGAGAGCTATGATTGCGAGGTGCCGAGTAGTATTGCGGATGATGATCTGGTACTGGGGGTCGAGCCACAGAGTGTGGCGCAGTCATCAGTTCTCATGCTCCTTGCACAAACCCAGAGATTGCGTCTACGGATCCTGCAACTTGTTAACGCACCCGGGTCGTCAAAGACGTATCAGGAATGCCACATCCTTGCATTAGAGCTCAACACGGCTTGTTCCGCTGGTGAATCCAAGCTAGATTCGCAGCTCAGCGGCTTTCAGAGTGGTTTCTTGACTAGCTTTGCCAAGCCGTTTGTGCTAGCGCTTCACGAAGCTTTTGCTGAGGAGGCATATTCAAAACCGGAATACTACTATTCGCGAAGAATGCGTATGGAGATCTCAGCCCAACTACTGTCATGCACCACAAGCCCAGGCCCGTACTCAGCACTGCTTACCGACGGGTCAGGACAGTTTTCTGTAATGCAGAGACAGGCCACAATGTCTCTATGTCTCGATCTAATTCGAGACTTTGAGGAAGACTCATTTCCCAACTTGGATAGTGCTTCTCGAGTAAAACTTGGAGATATCCTGTCTAACGCAATTACTTTGTTCAAAAGGCGCGTCGAGGTGTCACGTGGCTCAGAGTCAACAGAAGAGTTTGTCTTATTCTCATGCGCATTATCCTACATCGAGAGTCTACAGAGAAAGGTGGACAGTGAAAAGTTGGACGCGAGACTTAACGAGACTGCGAAGGCTGTGCTGAAGGTTTGCTCTGATACAATGGAAAAGCGGAGGCGAAGGGAGTCACTTGCAGAGTCAGATATTTGGATGGGCTGAAGATCATTCAACACCTCGAAGTCGCTGCCTGATGCTTTAATTTATTCTTATTATCTCCTTTGCTTTTCTATTTGATCATGAATATAGAAATAGTTTGATTCTCGAGAAGATAAACATTCTTGTGAGTTGTTTTGCTCTAGTATGAGACCCAAGATAGCATACTTTCTGCACTGGTAGCGTCAAGCAACACCAAGTTCACTCATATGATGCATAATGATCACGTCCCTCGGATAGACACTCTTAACCCGAAAATGCGAGATTGCTTGATGGAAGTGGGGTGAGGCATGCACGGAAAATCCCACGGGAAATCCTTCGGGGCATCTCCTCCTGTGGCCGTCTTACCCTTACTGCACAGTGTGATGTTGTACTATACTGTAGCAGAAAGCACTGTACGGGGCTTTTGCTCCGATGTACCTTGACGGCTAAGATGTGAGGTAATGGCTTATCAAGAGGTTTCTTTCAGTGGTGCAGCTCCTATAGCCCATCATTTTCGAGATTATGATAGCCATCCATATACACCACCAGAGTCCTATCTGTGATCGATTCAAAACCCTTTGTGAAGTAATTCAAGCAAAGTAGAGCATTATTGGATACAATACACGAAACAATGGCGCTGCATCAGTTAGTCCTCCAACAAATCTCAGCTCGAAATCTCCCTGTTCTTGCGACTGGGGTTGCTATTCTCATATTTATCCTTCGGAAGCTATTCACAAGCAACGTTAAGTCTGAAGCAAAAGGCTGGAAACCGATAACTCGCTACTGGCAATGGGATCCTATATGGGGCCTGGATCTAGTAGCTAGCCAAATCCATGCCTTGCGATCAAACCAGTTCTTGGCATGGCTTGCCAAGCTTCATGCCAGCATGCCTCACACCAAGACCTTCAGCATCAGCATGTTTGGTGTGAAGTGGATCTACACATATGATCCTGAAGTTTTGAAGGCTGTCTATGCGACTCACTTCAAGGAGTTTGGTGTTACACCAATTGGTAATCTTCGGAGAGGACTGACTCCTTTCGCTGATAAGGGCGCTATTACTACTGATGGTGAAGATTGGAAGCACAGTCGTTTTCTTATCCAGCCTTTCTTTGATCGTCAGGTGTACACAAGCACAGACAGAGTGGCTCGTCACACGAACCAGTTCATCAAGCTACTACCTGAAAACGGGGAAACTGTCGATCTCCAACCACTTCTTCAACGATGGGTCAGTTACAATCGTCATGCTCAGTGTACCCCACGCTAACCCCTTTACCCAGTTCCTGGATATCGCCACGGAGTTCATCTTTGGCGAATCCACTGAGGCGCTCGTATATCCCGAACGCGCCAAGATTGCCAACACAATGCTTGACGTGCTTGACGGCGGTCGCCTCCGCGCTCAGCTTAACAGGCTCATGTTTCTTCGTGATTGGACTCCCTGGCTGAAGTCAGTCGAAGAGATCCATGCCTTCGTTACTCCCCCCATTCAAGACACCATCAAGGAGAAGCATGAGCGTGAAAAGAAGATCAAAGAGGGCGTAAGTGACTTGGAGCCCGAACGAACTGATCTTCTCTGGACAATGGTGCAAAATCTGGAAGATGTTGAGGAGCTGAGATCGCAGATTTGCTTGATCCTTGTGGCCAACATCGACACTACCTCTGTGTTTATCAGCAACTGCGTTTGGTGGCTTGCTCGATATCCTGATGTTTGGGATAAAATTCGGCAAGAAGTCCACGAACTAGGTGACATTCCCATGAACTTTTCAGTTCTGCGAAACATGAAGTATCTGAACTGTGTCATGAATGAGAGTAAGTGTATCACCTTACCTCCCGCATATTCTCAAGCTAACTGAAAAGCTCATCGTATGATCCCCAATAACGTGTCTCAACTTCGCGGTGCCTTTGAGGATGTCGTGATACCAGCAGGCGGCGGTCCAGATGGCAAATCACCGACTCTTATCCGCAAGGGCGATCTTGTTCTTATCAACAAGACTGTCATGTATCGCGATTCTGAGGCTTGGGGTGATGACTCTAACGAGTTCAAGCCAGAGAGGTTCGACGGGTATCGAGGCTCGTGGGGTTTTCTTCCCTTTGGTGGTGGACCAAGGCGATGCCCGGCTCAGATGATGGTTCAGACTGAGGCGGCGTATATCCTTGCTCACCTTGCAAAGACTTTCAAGCGCATCGAGCCTCGCGACCTAGAGCCGTACGTGCCTGTTATGAGGATTGGGCCCTCGAATAAGACTGGTGTCAAGGTGGCTTTATACAGATGATTCGGTGTTGTTTGGTATAATTTGCATGCTTAAGGGGTTAAATGACATTTCATTGTTTTTACAATTTGAAGATCTTTTCGAAGACAATATCGTAAATAGCACTGAATAACATGTTTTAAACTTACATCTGAGGATGTCACCTATAATTGCATATGACATTGAATCAGTACAAATACTCAACAAGCTGTTCTCAGATCGCCCGTGTTCTATGAGAGACCTGTCTTGCACTTCTAAGCTATTTCTTGTTTCTGGATAAATCACCACTAATTTGGTCTGCATCTTCCCCATTAAAGCTGAAGGAGAATTTCATCGACGATCCATGCCAGAAATTTCTATACAGAAATGAAGTTGTAACAAAAGATCTGAAGTGGACGGATTAGGATCTGATTGGGTACGGAGAATAGCGGGATATTACGTGCTGTTCCGGACTTTGCTTAGACATCCATAGAGCACACATTTTCACACGGATCTGCAGTCAACAAGTTGGAACAATTTTCAAGACTGCAGGAAGTGCCGATTATGGATATACAGTATCTGAACTTTCTTGATAGTGTACTACTTTTGATCTCCGTTCACATCAACACTGGTTTCTTACTCAGATTCCAGCTCAATACCAACCGCGTGTCGGTCTTAACAATACTTTCATCATGGAACTAGCTATCGCGCAACCGATCACGCTGAAATGCGGGCTCACTTTACCTAATCGGCTCACCAAAGCAGCCATGGCTGAAAGATTAGCTGACAAAGAAGGCCTTCCAGGTGGCAAGCAATGTCTTGCCACATATACTGAATGGGCTAAAGGAGGCTGGGGATTAATCATCAGTGGTAAGACTTAGTCAACCCACCAAAACGGCAGTACAGGCCAAATAACTTGTAAGGCAACGTGCATATAGATCCCGCCCATCCCGGTGCGCCGGGTGACTTCACAGTGAACCGGGATCTCTCCAAAGAAAAGACTCTTACTGCTTGGAAGTCTTGGGCCAGTGCCTGCTCACTCAACGGGACGAAAGCCATAGTCCAGATCAACCACCCAGGACGGCAAGCACCGTTTGTTAAGAGCCTAGCCCCAAGCCCAATTCCTCTGGATCTTGGCAGGGGTCTACTCCCGTGGCTTATCAGATCATTGGTATATGGAACGCCAAAGGAGATGACTCAAGCTGACATAGATGACGTGGTGACGAGATTCGCTGAAGCAGCGCAGCTATCGGTAGAAGCCGGTTTTGCTGGAGTAGAGATTCATGCTGCGCATGGGTACTTACTAGCACAGTTCTTATCACCACTTTCGAATGAACGAATAGATGACTATGGAGGCTCTCCACTAGCAAGAGCCAAAATAGTTATTGATGTCGTCAAAGCTGTCAGGAAGGCTGTACCAGCTGGAGCTTGTGTCGGCATAAAGGTCAACTCAACGGACCATACAGACTTGGGTGACTTCATCACCCAGCTGAAGGCCATCGCCGACGCGGGAGTTGACTTTGTAGAGGTCAGTGGAGGATCCATCGAGGATCCGATGTTCAGCACTGGCCTGCACACAACAGTAAAGGCAAGTACCAAGGCTCGAGAAGCCTTCTTTATCGACTTCGCAAACGCCATCAGGTCTGAGCTCCCAGATGTCCCCATAATGCTGACTGGTGGCTTTCGGACACGCCAAGGTATGGAAGCTGCTGTCAAGGGAGGCAGTTGTGATCTTGTCGGCTTAGCTCGACCCTCTGTCATAGACCCAGCTCTGCCAAAGAAGGTCTTAGACACCAGCATACCAGAACATGGAGCTTTGGCGTATGCTAAGAGGATTGAGGCGTGGAGCTGGGCTAAGTATACTGGTATTAAGGCTGTTGGTATGGGGGCTGAAACCGTACGTCTTTCTCCCTGTATCGCTAAGAACGATGAACTGATAATTGAATAGCTCTGGTATACCAATCAGATTGGGCGGTTAGGGGCGGCAAACAATTGAGTAGGAGTATCATGGTTTTACATAATATGTAGAGTTACAAGAAAGTACAGTCATCAATCTAAGTACCTCAATCACTCCGATAAAAAGGTTTATGATGCAGTTTTATATCTGCAAAAGTGGTTAAGTGCCTAGTTACCTCTAATATGCATTTAAGCAACACGTTTGGGTGACCGTGAATGAGAAAACTTAAGCCATAAAACTATCACGCCACAATGCACCTCATATATCACAACAAAGACGATGCTCTCCTCTGACACAAATACAACCATGATGGAGGACAACAACGCTATCGCTATCGTCGGAGCCGGTTGTATTGGACTTTGCACTGCATACCAGTTGTCCAAGTCATTCGAAAATCAGGAGCGCAAACTGAGCATCATCGTTGTGGAGGCGGGTGACAAACCATTCGCTGCTGCTTCGTCCGCTTGCACAGGTTGCTTTCACTACCACTTCCCTGGCTCAACGGGCAAGGTACTTGCACCTCTTGGACAATACTCATTCGATCTATGGGCGAAGGAGGCGCAGAATGCGGATTTCAGACTTGCTACAGGGTACCGCGTAAACTCCTCCTACGGCGTTTGCCGAGGTCACGGAAAGGGCCTTGATAAACTTCCCAACTGGATCAAGGCAGAAACAGGTTGGGATGTTGACAATCAGGTTCTGGGGAACAATACAGCGACGGTGTGGGTATTTCCAAGGTTCGGATCCAATGTGCTAAATTTCAGCTACTGATCGTGTTTGAAAGGAACCCGAAAGGTCTAGGCAAATGGTTGACACAGCAGTGCCTCACGACAGGCGTCAAAATAATGACAAACTCGGAGATCATTGGGATTGGATTATCCACCTTAAATGAGGTACAAGCCATAACATTGAGGATCCCTGGTCAGGAGAATACAACTGTGAAATGCAGACAGTTGCTCTTGGCTTGCGGCCCTTGGACACCAACTTTGTATAAGAATTTGTTTCCTTCCGCTCCCTTCCACCTCCAGCGGACTACAAATGCCGGTGACTGGATCATTTGCCAGAATCCTTGCCTCACAATGCCTGAGAGTACGGCCTTCGTTTCGTTTGAGCCACTCACTGGAACGAAGTTCGAGTTCGCTTGTCGGAACGACGGAACCATATGGGCTTGTGGACGAAGGAATTTTGATGCGATGCTGCCACCACCTGATCGACCAGATGAGCCAGATGAGAGGCTTATAAAAGAACTGAGGGCATGTGCAAGCAAGTGGCTCAATCGTGATTGTACTTCTCTTGGGGAGCATTCTGAGGACGTCCAGCTCCTCAGTAAAGGCAGAGCATTCAGGCCGGCGACGAGCTCTGGGCTACCTGTGATGTCAGAGGTCAAGTCTTCAGATGTCACTGCAGATGCGGCTTCGTTTCCGACCGGAATATTCGTCTGCTGGGGTCATGGCTCATGGGGTCTGACACTAGGGATGGGCAGTGGCCGAGTCATGAGTCAACTTATGGGTGGGAAGGAACCCGATATTGATTTATCACCCTTCTCCTTGGAGCTTAATAGTATACCAGCGGGTCACCAAGGTTCTTGATTACTATTGGTTTCTTTCTTTGTATCTATTATGCTGACCGGTCTTGCAAAAACGGAGGAACAGGGATTTGGAGTCGGCTTTTTTCTAATCGGTGTTTTGACCTGCGGTATGACAGCGGTATACTTTGCATTGACAGACTGATAGGTATACTTAGTATCATTTCGCACGTACATCTGTTTCGGCTCTGAACATTGTATCTTTCTAATCATACTCGGCACTCTGTATGGTCCAAATAACGACTCTGTTCTCTATCTATGCCCATCATTAGTCTACTCATCCCACTAGGCCGGGTGAGGCCGTGCTTGCAACCGCCATGGTGTCCTCTACTTCTTCCTTCAGGTCTCGATTCATCCTTACATATCCTTCCTGTAGTTCGTTCAGCTTCCCTGCCGCCGCAGCTATTGGTGCTAAAATGCCAGAGAAGCGCTCTCCTTGCGTAAATCGTGTCGATCGTCCTTCCTCGACAGCCTCCAGGCAACACCAATGCTCCGTGTCAAAGATTATCGGTGTCAAGATACTGCCGTTCCATCGAAGTTCCTTTTCAGGCTGTAATACCGATACAACATTGGTGTACGACTGGGTTTTGTCGATGGTGATGGTCTGTTTGCTTCCAACGGCGAGTTCATTATGCGGAGCTTGTACTTCGATGGATGTGACAAATGTATTCCATTTTGGCCAAGACTTCAAGTCCATTAACACGCGCCATACTTGTGAAGGAGGCGCTTCAATTGTGATCGATTCCTGGATTTCACGCATTTCGAGAACGTGATGTATTTGAGCAGTGATGACAAATGCGAATTGTATCTTCGGTTGAGTGGAATTTTTTGATGCTGCTAGAACTATTGAGAGTCTACGGATACTATTAACATTATATATAATAATTAATTCATTTGCCGTTCTGAAGAAGTCATCACTTTGTGACGTGGGACGGCGCGTTTGAATGACCGACGCGGGCCGTTTCAGCTATGACGTCAACGACTTCGGAGGGTTATTTGTCCGCTCACACGGTAGATATTCCTCATATTTCTCCGTGAATACGACAATTATTACCCCGATGTAACAATAACATGGCTTCACTTTAACTCTTAAATAAAACAAGCAATTTACTACTAATAGAACATGTCTTTTGAATGAAAATACATTCACAATTGCTAGATCAAGACGATAAGCATCTGAGTCACAGGCTGATTGTTAGCCCCAGCCCACCGTCGTATTTACTACTGAAGCGACCACCTGAAATCGTCACTGAAGACGACTGTGGCGTTAGTTCTTCCCGACATGTCAATCTCAAAGCTCTGTGCATAAATTCCATCGATCATGGTTCCAGTGTAGCCATCGCGCTGAAACCAGACGGTGACCTTGTTACCGGGCTGGATTTCCTGACTGGCGCCTCTCGGGAGTTGCGAGGAGCCGACGTAGATGGGAGACCTCTCAAATCCCATCTTTCTGTAGAGGATGGGGGAGGCCCTGTCAGCCTGGTTGTTGAAGCGGAAACCTCCTTGAGGTCCACCACCACCGACACTGCCCGTAAAATCTGGGTTTAAGGTATAGGTTTGACCAAGACTGATGGACTCGGGGTCAGTCGACGCCTCAACTTGGGCTGGAAAGCAAATTAGCAGGTTGACTTTTCAGTTGTGATTTCCTGGGCCTGGATACCTCCTTGCATGAAGCTGGATTGAGTGGCAGCAATGGCATAGTCATCACTCCACTGGATTTGGATGTTGGGTGCAAGGTCTTGGTTGCAATCGTTAGCGTAGGCTCAGATAGAGGAGTAGGCAAGCTTACCCGAGCTTGATGCAATGACATTAGGTTGGTCACTTCCTACTCCGAAACCCAAGCAGAGCCTGTTGCCTTGCTGTGCAAGTTGCTGTAGGGCCCTTTGCCCTGGAACCTTGACTAGCAGAGAATAGTTTGTCATTTTGGCAAAGATTTGTGATACTTTTGAATGAGGAAACTGCAATGAAGAATTATTTGTTGTCTTCCAAGAAAGGAATACGGGAGATACAAACGCTTTTTTATACCTGAAAGGCAGAGTCCTAGAGAGCCTGAGAGGCGACGAAGTTCCTCATGATCAACAGTCTGGGCTGTCAATAGGAGCTCAGCTGGCCACATTTATGCAGTCTACTATAGTTCACAACGCTTCCTCAGAAACATACATAGGCGGGCGTCTGACTATAGGGAGCTTACGGTAGCTATCGAACTTTACCAGCCTATGACTGCAGTCTTTCTGTGCATAGTGAGAGACATGGCGTACATTGTTCAATAGTTTGCTCAGCCCTTCACACTAGTGTTTGGCCCAGACCAATCTCGGGCAGATAGTCCAGCCAGCCACGATGAACCCCGCTCCTCAATTGCGGCTAGGCATTTGCAAATGTCTCTGGTAAAACCAGCGCCGTGAAGGACTACTTACAGACATTGATTGTTTGCCCGCTACCCTATGTACTCCTTAACATGCCCCAAGCTGTCACCCTATCCAATCGCCCCGTACACATGGCATCTATTGCCTCAGCGCAATGTGAATTACGCTTATTTATCCTGAAAATAGCTACACGAAGCTGTGACGTATCCTTTGAAAATCGAAATGTTCAGATTGTTGCTTTGTAACTTTTACTGAGTTTTCTCCGTTGTCGGCCTGCTTGGCCTCAAGGCGCGAACAAAACCAGCCACAATGCGTGCTTTACCTGCCACAGCATCTCGTTCCGCGAAAGCGGAATCCAGTGTGATTCATTTGCGAAGTTCTGACTGGTGGCTGCGTCTTCCCCTTTCGGCAGCTTGCTCCACTATCGATGTTCGCCTATCTTAGTGGGAGTCCGCAATCTCGGTGAATAATATCAAGATCCCGCGGGATCTCGGGATCTTGTCACCGTCCACACTATTTCACTTCAAACTGCTGCCTTTGAACAGTCGATATCATCTAACATTAGTTTAGGAGTAATAAGTTCCTTTGATTTCAGGGTCTTATGTATAGGAAGTTATATAAAAATCCTAATAAGGGTTATACCTTTTTGAAACCTACACTACCGGGTAATCTGGTCAAGTCAAGTAAAGCAACAGTTTATGCTCGATGTTTATCTCAGTACAGAAGACATCTAGCGATACTGAATGTTCTTGCCGTAGCATTTAAGATGCCGCTGGCTATCTCAGTATGAGATACAATAAAGAATTTATGCTTACATATCACCTTGCGACGTCATAATCCGGTTTATCCGATCTAACCGCCGTCAGCTGAATATTCTGCCCTTCTTACATCGGCCAACCAGAATACGCGTCCTCGCACGAACTAAGTAGTTTACAGCGGAATCATGAATTTTTGACAGCCGCTATTTAAGCCGCATAGCAGCCATTCGCCCATGCCCTCCGAGGTTCGGCAAGCAATAGCGCTGCCCGACTTTCGAGTCACTAAGCAGAATTTCCAAGGCCTGTCAACAGCGCCCTTCACATGATTTTCACAAACCTCGTTCTTGTGACTCTCTCCATCCGTTCAAACATGCGATGTTTCGTGTTTCATGGTGATCAAAGGCAAACATGTCGACCGATGAATGGCTGGATCGGGTGATGCTTATAGAGCAGGCTGTCGCTAAGTGCCGCGGAGATGTTGCGCATGCTCAATCGGCGCAGAATGAGGAGGAACTACGGACGGTCATCACCACGATGTGTCACGATATTATCGGGATAATCGGAAGACCTCAGGTCGAGAGATCGTTACAGGCCTGGTCTGAAGTATATCCAGAGCAAGAGGGCACCAAGTTGATAGAGAAGACGAGCATTTACCGCCATTTGGTCAGTGCTCAGGCCCCACATACAGACAGAGCCTCTCATGCTAATGGGCTTTATAGCAACAGAAGAATGCCCCTTGGGCCCCTACATCTGAGAAGGATGATATGAGGAATGAAAATCAAGCTGTGTCGTTGAGACCGACACCTGGGACCTCATCTTCGCCTCCATCTATACAAGAAATGGACGTCCAGAACCAGGCGGAGAGACTTCGGGATGCTCTTTGTCTACCGCCTCTCCGACGGGCCTCTGCAGATAATATCAATCTATCGCATCCAAGGTATATATCTCACTTACCACCAAGCCATCAAAGAATCGCACACGATGGTTACTATTCTCCTTTCACGACCTCTCCGAAAACCCGAAGCAACCGCTCAGAGTCTCCAAGGGTTCTCCCCCCAATCATATCATTTGGCGACGATATAGCCGAGTCGCCTGGCTTTCATACTCCCCAGAGTAGTCGACGAGCGAGCCAGGTCTCCTACCCAGCCTCAGATAAAAGTATCGATCCATTCCAGCCGATCCACTATGATCCAAATCCTCACGAGAAGGCAGCGCCGAGTTCAAAGTCGCATCCCACTAACAACATGACAACTCCTGGCGACGTGGATCAGAATAATGGTATGTGTCGGATACCGAGTGACAAAAAGGCCGGCACTACATTCCATGAGATCCCAACGTCTTTAGCAGAGTATCTTGAGAGGATCCTTGCTGCAGGGGACATGCCGTTTACTCTGGCTGGCTTCAGAGACAGAGATAACTATTACAACTGCCCGTTCTGTAGCGAGAATGGGAAGAGGAACTATAAAAGGTCAGGACCTTTTGCAGACCATTTAGTCAGACACTGGAAATCACTGCAGACATAGGAGCAAGACACGCATGGTTAGAGACTAGTCTTACTGTCGAAGGAGAAATAATCGACTCCACTCAAAATATTGGCTATTTACATAAACATCTACTCATAACTATCCTCCGATCCGAAGAAAAGAAAGTTTACTCGCATGCGCAAGTCTAAATCTTAGGTCGATTAAGCAAGATTTTGCCGTCCTTGTCATACCAGATCTTCCTCGCCTTAACCTGTCGAAGATAATCCTTTCCGGAAGTATGCGCATCCGCAAAGAACAGCCACCACTGTCCCTTGTACTCAACAATACTTCCATGAGTAGTCCACCCATCAACAGGATCAAGAATCTTGCCCTGGTAGGTATAGGGACCGTAGATGTTCTTGGAGGTAGCGTAGACAAGGAAGTGTGTGTCGCCGGTGGAGTACATGAGGTAGTACAGCTTGCCGCGCTTGTGAACCCAGGGTCCCTCAAAGAATCGTCGGTTGTTGTCCTCTGCTTGAAGAGGTTTGCCGGTCTCGGGAGCCAGGATGACGAGATCGCGGGGTGTTTCGGTGATCTTGTGCATATCTTTGCTGAGCTTGGCGATCTGAGGAGACAGGGCGTTGGTGCCGTTGGGAGCAGCCTTGTCGCCAAGCCACGACTCGTTAAAGGTCTTGTGATCCTGCCAAGCCTGGAGCTGGCCGCCCCAGATACCGCCCCAAATGAGGTAGGCCTCGTTGTCAGTGTCGACAAAGCTAGCAGGATCGATACTGTATGTGCCGGGGATCCAGCTCTTGTCGGCCTTGAAAGGACCGCTGGGCTTGTTAGAGACAGCAACTCCAATTCTAAAGATCTCATCCTTATCCTTGGCGGGGAAGTAGAGATAATATTTGCCGTTCTTGTAAGCTGCATCAGGAGCCCACATTTGCTGCTTAGCCCAGGGAACATCGTCGACTGAGAGAGCGACACCGTGGTCGATGACGGGGTCTTTTCCGTAGATGCTCTTCATGGAGTAGGTATGATAATCTCTCATGGCGTACTGTGCGCCTCCTGTGCCGTTGACGACATTGGCTTCGATGTCGTGAGATGGGTAAACCCAAAGCTTGCCTTCGAAAACATGAGCCGAGGGATCCGCGGACCAGAGGTCGGTGATCAGAGGAGGAATGTCATTAGTGTCTTGTGCAGTGCATTTACTGGTCAGAGACAGCAGCAATGCTGAAGACAGAAACTTGAGCTGCATCGTAGCAAACTGTAGAACCTAACGCTTGATTGACAAGATTGAAGAGAGCCTGATGAGTAACAATTTCGTGGATCGCGGCCTTGTCTTTTATACCCGGTTTCCTGGCTTCTATACCAACTGCCGTGTTGATGACCTCAACTAAGTTTGTCCCTTTGATAAATCAGCCTATTCCCCCTGGAAAGACGGAGTTTGCGGGGTATCCTCTTGGCATAGGATTGGCCCGCCGGATAAAACAATTTTAATAGAGTTTACTGGATGTTTTCTATATAAACTCTTTGTCATGCTGCACCGCGCCCTCAACTAAGCAGCTGGGGGCGATAAAACACACCGCCAAGCGTAAGCAGAATACGACGCCCGTCACAGTAAGATTTGTGCCTAAATAGAGGTTCTATTATCCAGAATTATCCTGTAGTATTGTGTTCATGTTAGTGAGAAAATAGTCTATTTGAGTTTATACTTGCCAGGGGATCGTCAGGAATATAGACAGATTGGGAACTCAGTGCATGCTTGGTCGTGTCATGGACTGGTGCGCTTAGCATCAGCCCCGCAAAGTACCAGATCATCGGTCCATTCAGCTTACAAGCAGGGTATGGCCAAGGTGCTCGATACTACCTTATTGGATCTTGCCTCCCATGTTTGCGTAATGCATCTAGAACCTGGGATACATTGGACCCTGGTAGAACAAAAAGTCAAGATCATGCCGTTTCACGGTAAAGGGCCGTTTATGAACGAGATGCCCTGGAAGATGCACCGAATAATCCGGCCGTACTATCCGGTCGTTGATTCGTGCCATGTGAAACATTCATCGAGTCTTAGCGTCAACGATTGTAGATATAGTGGACCTGGTACATAGCGTATTCGTCGCAGGATCAATAGCTAAGGCACAGCATGCGGCGATTGCTTCTCTGTCGGTAAAATTACAATTGTTGTAGTTACACAAGAATCAATTGGGGGCCAACGTGGATAATGGCGATATACATGATACAGCATGGGACGTGCTTTAGGCAACCAACGAATATGACGCCTGAGGTGTCAACACGAACTCCATGGGCTGATTCCTTGCGGCAAAATGGATTATGCACGCGATAATCCAGATCCTATCAACCCGAGCCTAAATAGCCTCAAAGATGACATACACCAATCGTCATATGCGTCGCCCTGGCCGTAAACCGGCTCTATACTTTTATATCCGGTTCGGTTCGAGAGACACTCCTCCCAGAACTAGACCCGCCAGTATCCCTCCATACCAGCCTGAGTTATTCAAGCGAAGCAAAGAGGATGAAGCACAACTCAAACAGCTCCGTGCGCGCCACTCCCGGGACTGGAGTCAGATAGACGCGCAAGCCTACGAGGATATCATGAATAGAGACGCGGCTAGGAGCGATGCATCCAAAGAACCGCTGAGGCTATTCATATACAGCTACTTCGAGCATCTCAACCTTCCTCCTCTACCACCTCCTCTTCCAGGGTGTAGCACAAGTGTACTATCCAAGAGGGCGGAAAACCACAGTAACGAGAGTGTTAGGCCCTTCATGGTGGCTTGCGATAAAGGCTTGCTTGATGAAGTCAAGGCTTGGACGGAAGATGGGGAACGCACAGAAGCGCTTCAGCAGCTAGGTCTCCAAGACGGGTTGGTTTACGCAGCGAGGGCGAATGAGATTGAAGTAGTGCGATATCTGCTCGATGAGAGATGGACTCCTCTGAACGGTGAAGTGGTGAGAGAAGCTTGCAATAACCTTTCCCTCCCGTTGTTCGAAATTTGCGTACAGCACGGCTATCACCCTAATCAGCAAATACCCAGCCGCGATGGGTATATAGGAGTTGCCATAAACCACTGCGTTCAAGACGTGGATATCACTCGCTTTCTCCTTGAACATGGCGCAGATCCAGACCTTGCCCCGTTCAAGGACGGAAGGCTACATGACTGGGGGGAGAAAGCCACGCCACCAATGGACCGTACATCAGGACTCGCACTCGACCTCGCAGTTGAGAAGAGCCCAATGATTGTGGTGCAGATGCTTCTGGAGCATGGCGCTCATCCTCAATACTCACGTCCACTACATGGAGCTATCAAAAGATTACAGCGCCATTCAGTTCCCGGCGCTCAGGAAGACTGGAGACCTCTGATGGAGATGGCTTTAAATTACGGAGCTGAGATCAATGCAAGGACATACTCAGGCGGTACAGCCCTATCGAGGGCTGTTCATTACGAAGACTGGGAAATAGTCGAATTTCTCATCGACAAGGGCGCGGATCCGTTCATCAAGTGTCCTGCCTCAAAACACGATTCGTTTGATTCAGCGCTGAAATTTGAGGATCAGCCTTGGCAGAGGAGCAAGGAGGTGAAAGAATATCTGAAGAGTTTGATGAGTGGATCAAAACTGGAGATTGGAGGAGAAGCCCTAGAGGAGGCGAGGAATAATCCACTGGTGCGGATCATTGAGAAAGTGAAGAGCAGAGATATGGCCACGTTAGAGATTGCGTAAACTGTTGGGTTGGAGTATATATTGATACTCTTCGCGTTCAATACAACGTCTGGTCTATAGAGACATCATTGAATGCTACGAAAGGAACCTCAATTGGCAATACTCGCTTGAAGAAAAAGCCAGTGAAACCGCGACAGTTTGCCAGCTTCCTCAAATAGCAGTTTCAGCCTTAGCAGACCCGCAGCTTCGGACGATCTACGTTTGTTTGATCTTAGTGTAACGCATTTAATGGATCTAGACCTTCGGGCCGCCTCCGACTCGAAATTGGTTGGCTAGCAGTACCTAGCACTACTTCCTTTACACTAAGAAACTGCATACATTCGCTAGCGGCTCATAACGCATGAAAGTACTGATCTGTACCTGCGGGGCATCCAACGGTGGCTTCGATAAGGATAAAGCTCAATCTCTTCCCCTGTAAGACCTAATAAATAGTCCTCGCCACCTGATTTCTACGTAGTAAATTTCTCCTCATCCTTTTCTCAATCGTAAAAAATGGCCGACGATTCATCCAAATCATCGACAGACCCCTCCGCTGCCGTCGGTCCCTCCAAAGAAGCAAATAAACTCCTCCCCGAAGAAACAGAACTCGACCAAGATGGCTTTCACAACGATCACCAAGATCACCTGGACATGCAGCGCCTGGGCAAGAAACAGCAGTTTAAACGAACGTTTTCGCTGTGGTCGTCAATTGGCTTTGTGGCTATTTACATGGCGACGTGGGAATTCGTGCTGATTTCGCTCGCGCCGGGGTTCACGAACGGTGGATATGCTGGTGTTTTCTGGTGTTTTGTCACCACCACTACAGCGTATTCTGCTGTTGTTGCGAGTTTGGCGGAGATGGCTTCTATGGCGCCTACGTCGGGTGGCCAGTACCATTGGGTCAGTGAGTTTTCACCACCCAAGTATCAGAAGGTTCTCTCTTATGCTTCGGGCTGGATGACGACGCTGGGATGGCTGGCTAGTTTTGCGAGTAGTTGCTATACCATCGCTTTTCAGGTCCAGGCGTGTATCAACGTTACGAAGCCTGATTTTGCGTTTACGCCTTGGCAGATTGCGCTGATTATGTGGGCTGTTATCGTTGTCACCATCGCGTTCAACACTTGGGGTACTGCTTTCTTTCCGCAGCTCGAGACAGCGAGTTTGATTGGTCATCTTCTGGGATTTTTCGCAGTCATGATCCCTCTTTGGGTCCTTTGCGACAAGAACGATGCGCACGATGTATTCTTGCAGTTTACTGATCAGAGTGGATGGGACAACATGGGATTTGCATACATCTCATCACAGATCTACGTTCTCTGGTGCTGCTTCGGTTCAGACAGTATCGTGCATTTGTCTGAAGAGGTCAAGAACGCGTCGATAGTGGTACCAAGGGCGATTTGGTGGTCATATGTTGGTAACGTCTTTTTTGGGTTCATCATGCTCATCACCATGCTCTTCTGCATTGGCCCTCTTGACGCCATCATCGAGGCAGATTGGCCCTTCATCGCTCTCTTCGACCGCACCGGATCTCAAGGACTAAACTTGTTCTTCAATGTCATCTTGTGGCTTTTGGTCTACCTCGGCAACATCACGACTCTCGCGACTTGCGCTCGTGAAACATGGGCGTTTGCCAGAGATAAGGGTCTTCCAGGTTCTCAATGGATTGGTCATATGTAAGTTCTCGCTTCAGGTTCATATGTCTCCTGCTGACCGTTTGACAGGGACAAGAAATGGCACATGCCCTTCAACGCCGTCTACCTCATGTCCATCGGCGCTGCTCTCCTCAGCCTCATCCAAATCGGCTCCGACGTCGCTTTCACTGTTTTGGTCTCGCTTTCAACACTCGGCATCATGAGCACTTACCTCCTCAGCATCGGCTGTGTACTCCTCAAGCGCATCAAAGGTGAACAGCTGCCTTCCGCTCGGTGGAGCCTGGGTCGGTTTGGACTGACCATCAACGCGTTTTCGGTGCTTTACAGCTTGTTCATCGTCATTCTCTGCTGCTTCCCATTGACTCTACCTGTGGATACTGCTTCAGCGAACTGGGCGCCTTTGATATGGGCTGGCGTTATCATCATCGCTGCCATTGCATATCTGACGCACGGCAGAAAGGCGTACACTCCTCCGGTGAATTTTGTGGAGGGTTTCAAGTTGCAGGGAGTTGGTCTTCAACAGTCATCATAGGAACCTAAGTCTCAGAGACAAATAATAGCCGAGAAAGTTTTAATCTCACACTGCCCAATTACATAAGTTTGAGTAATATATATACTGCTTCTTTGAAGCAATTCTTAACTAAAACTACCTATCTAAACTGAACCCGGAATGTTCGAACCCGGGAGGATGGGTGTGAGCTGACCAATCCCAGCTACACCATTAGCTGTTCCAGTAGAAACACCGCCTTGCGCAAGCGCGACCTGCTTCTTGTCATCGTGAAAGACGGCGTAAGTAGCTGTGAAGAAGGGAGCACCAAAGGTACAATCGCCATACTCGTCAGGCGAAAGGCTCAAAGCACAGTACTTGGAAGCGTCGTAGCCAGGTATCCCGTCGAATTCCCCGCGCGCGTAGCTGCGAATAGGAACAGCGATTGTCACAGTCTTGCCTTTAGTAGATCCGGCAAAGGTAAAGTTGACCGTGGCAGTATGAGGAATGGACTCGCAAGTTCCGTTGAATCCAAGTACGTACGGATTTTTCAGCTGAATAAGCCCTGTTGCCTTCATGATCTCCTTTCCGCTGAAGGGCACACGATCCTCGCCTGTACCGGAATCAAGCAGGCACCGCTTGACCGAGGAATCCGCTAGACCGATCTTGACGGGCTTGCCGGGTTTGCGAATCGATGTAGCAGTCAACTCTGGTAGTGCCGAGTAGTATCCCACATAGCCATCCGTCGGATAATCCTGCTTGATGCGTACGAGCTCGCCGGTATACTTCTTCGTTGAAGGTGCAGCACCGAACACAGCTGCGCCGGAGTATGAGGACTTGATAGACTTAGGCTGTTGATCAAACCACATGGTGAAAGAAGAGGAACGTATCTTCCCACTTCGACGCAAATTATCGCGGAAAGACGGTCCAGCGAAGCCCTGCGGAAGTGGTGCCAAACCAAGGATGCTGTGGTCATAATCACTTTCGGGTATTACGCATTTATCGTCGAGTTGAGCAATCTGCGCATAATTCGCCAATGCCACTTGGTTATTGGTCAATCTTGGGAACTTTGAATTGGAGAAGCCAAATGTGTCGTTGATAAGAGCGGGTGCTGTTATCAGCTTGCCGTTGCCGCCATAGGCATAGCCCAAAGGTCCACCTTTAGGCTTGGTAGCGCCTCCTTTGGAATGCGAACTTGACTTGGGCCAGTTGTAAAAGTTCTTGACAGTCTTGTTGCAGGGACCCTGTACGTAATGCGCATTGGAGCCATCATTGATAATCGAATTGGGACCAAATACCCAGAAGCTGGGGGAGCCGGTGTCGAAGATTGTTGGCACAGCAGATTGTCCCGGTGTACCCCAACTGATATCGGCTTGTACACTAAGACGCAAGTATCAGTTTCTGCGCGGCTCCAAGGTTGAAGGGAGATAAGCATAACTCACCGAGGATAGCCGCCGTAACTATATGAAATGGGAATGATAGGAGGTTGCTGCTGGTATGGTACCGCAGCTACCCCCTGCAAAGAAGCGATTGAGAGGAGACTGATCGTGAGTAACATTGCGACTGATAAATTGTAATGCTTGTGTACCAGGTATGATTGAGGCACAAAGCATATGGTTCTTATAGGATTTAAATATTGCACACTTTATACGAAGGATAGGCATCAGTGATAAAAATAAACCGTCTAGACCGTATCATGAAATACACTTTTCGGTCAGTTAGTAGAGCCCCTGTGGCACGGATGTGTTCCAATTTCGTCAAATACCAGGCCAGAATCATTTTAGCGGTACAGTGTCTGTCGATCTCTCGTATTTGGGATCGTCTGGATCTACCGCGTAGATAGGCTAAAATTGCGCTAAAGCTTTTGAGACATCAACTAGGCCGTCAATAGATCCTCGCATGTAGTCGTCCCGAACCGGACTGGGTTTAGCAGTAGAAAGAACTCGTATTATCCTTGTCCGGTTCGGTCGAGCGCTTTTCGGCTATTCGGCAACAAAATCAGTGTGATAAGGCATACAAATTCCTGAGGCTAATGTTGGTCATGATATCATCCGCGCTTTGAACAGGGACTTTTGAAAGGCTCTATCTTCTGCCACCAAGGAATCGGCGATATTCTAGACCAAGGATGTCTGCACGAATTGTCTATACGAAGGGAACGTTATCCCGACGTGGCTCGGCCTTTTCGTATACATTGATTGCAATTGGCCTTTCAAACATACTGTCATATGATCGGTGGTCCACTCTGTACCTGTGACAATATTCGAGTTATTATTATAACTAGATGCCATGTCCTGACAGTAGCTAGAGTTCGTCATACATCGATAGCTCCATGTTGCCCAACATGCGGTGCAGTTACTTCGTTTGCTCGCTGCTTCTCTCCCCATTTTGCGATGCTCGCCGTCACGAATCCATTCAGCAGCCTCCAAGTGACTATGTGCAGCTGAAAGCGGCACCTCAAAATGAGCTACTGTCTTTGAGACTTCATCTCGCGGAGCTGGAAAAGCCCTATCTCAAAGTGGCCAAGCAGGTGTCCGACCCCGCTTCCAATCGATACGGTCATTATCTGGGAGCACATGAGTTGCGAGCGATTTTGCCCGACAAGGATCTTATCTCTAGAAAGGTGACGGGCTGGCTTCAAGACGAGGGCTTATTCAACTACACAACAAGTCCCAATCACGTCGATGTCACGACAGCTATCGCTGACTGGAACCGGGTTCTAAACACCACGTTTTACCAATTTCGACACAAGGCTACTGGCCGGACTGTGATTCGGACTACCGAGTACAGCATTCCAAGCACGCAAAAGGACGCGATCAGTTACATATATCCCACGGTACACTTCTTCCGATTGGAAACCAGCCCCAAAATGATTCAAAAAAGACAACACGTACCCACTGGACCCAGCAATTGTTCGAACAGCGTGTGTCCATCTCAGCTGCGCACGAAATACAATATTCATTACAATCCAGCTGACGGCAAGTCGGGCAGCACAATTGCTATAGCTGGTTTTCTGAATAACTTCCCCAACGTAACAGATGTCAAAGCCTTCCTGACCAAATATGACAAACGGACTCAGAAGTCCATTCCTCCAATCAACGTCGTTTCTGTCAACAAGGGTACCCTCAAACCTCCAGCAGACGGAGGCTCGCTCACAGTTGAGGCTGAACTTGACCTGGACTACTCAATGGCATTCACTGGTCCGCTCCCTGTTACCTTCTACTCAGTAGGTGGTCACGCACCAAAGATCGGCCAAGCCCCGAATAAGCCCATCTCACCAGACGACAACGAGCCATATGCCGAATTCTTCGAGTATATACTCGGTTTGAAAAATCCCCCTAAAGTTATATCCATATCTTACAACGATGACGAGAAGAATGTACCGGTTGCATATGCAACACATGTTTGCGATCTTTTTGCAAAAGCTGCTGCTCGCGGGATCTCTATCATTGGATCTTCTGGAGATGGAGGAGCGGCTGGAGCGGGTGGCGACAATACCTGCCTCGGAGTGTCTGGCAAGAAGAGGCTCTTTGTACCAACATTCCCATCGAGCTGCCCTTGGATGACCTCTGTAGGCGCCACGGCGGCGTATGGCGGTGCGGCTTCGTATAGCTCTGGGGGCATGTCAAATGTTTTCAAACGTGCTTCTTGGCAAGACAAAGCTGTGTCAGGTTATATCAAAGCCTTGAAAGGCAAGCACAAGGGCTTTTACAACGTCAGCGGCCGTGCACAGCCAGACGTCAGTCTTCTGGGCGATAATTATCTGACGCTGACTGGAGGCCAAGCTTCGATTCACGACGGCACGAGCGCGTCTGCACCTGTGTTTGCAGCCATGATTGCACTTGTCAACGACAAGCGTCTGAGGGCGAAGAAACCTGCATTAGGATTTCTCAACCCTTTGCTATACTCTTCAAAGGCGAACTCAGTCTTTCGGGATGTCAAAGATGGTAGTGAAACGGGAGGCTGTGCGGATGGTAACTTTTTTGAAACAGGTTGGGAGGCCCTCGCAGGGTGGGATGCTGCAACAGGTCTGGGTGAGCCTGACTTTACAAAGTTGGCCGCTTTATTAAGTTAAGAGGGCAGAAAATTCTCAAGTAACGTCCAACAGTAACTTCGAGTAAAATTAATAATATGTCATATCGCGTGAAACCGCGACTCTGACTCAAAACAGAGTTTTAGGCTACCACTCTAAAGGAGTTTTTCTCTATACTGGATCCAGAAAGAAGTAGACAGAAACTACAAGCGGCATAGATGCAGGTAGTAAGTCTATAAAATATATCGTCTGTATGATCGTACTGAAAGTCAAGACAGGTGCTTATCAAGGACATTTTCCTTAAATTAAGTAAATCGGCAATTAAAACAAGAGAACTTTATACCACTCCATGGTCTCATGTTCTAAAGTTTACCTACGTAACTGTGGAGGGAAGGGAGACTGACCATTTTCATTGAATGCCGTAGATGTCAAAATAAGAAGTGATGGATAGGAAACAAGGTAGAAGAAGAACGAAAAGTAACAGATTCATAATTGTAAAGGCGGCGGGTTTCTTATATGCCCTGAGCAAAAAAAGCTAAAAAGGCGGAAATAACATGTAAAGAATTGACACCCGTAAGACGATGATTTAATGTCCCCTTAAAAATGACAGCTTTTAACCTCAATCGCTTTGGCTTTTTTCCTTTCTTTTCTTCTTTTCATATTACATAAACAAGTCAAAGTTAACATATTTAGTAACGGGTCGTTTTAAGTTATAAAGAGTTAATCCTTAATAATTATTAAAAGATATAAAAAAGGAAACACCTAATATCTTTAATGTAATATTTCAAGTCCTTTTATTATAAAGTCCAGAAACTCCACGAATCCTCCATACTCTCCACATTCTCCATGTTATTAGTATTCTGCCTTCTCTCTTGATGCCCTCTCTTGTCGCCCAGCATGTCCTTGAGTGCCAACCGCCCACTTGCCAGCTTTCAACTTGTAGATAGCATGGCTGTTCAATTTTAAGGTTTTGAGGCTCTCAGCTTCGTAAGCCAAGTTTTTGCCATTGCCCGCTGTGGTGCTCGTCTCGGCTCCATGGTCAGCGACGTATGAGCAGACCTCTCGGGTATTGCAATTGACGGACCAGAACACAGGGGCTCTTCCATTATCCGATGGCGCCGTAGGTCAAGGGCACTTTCAGCATTTGATGAATCAGAACTCTCATAACAAGAGGTGTACGGCGAGACTGGAGCAACCCCATCAGCGATATTGAGGATGTTGCGAGGTCCGAGAGTCGGTTCTTCTTGGTCAATTCTCTGTGACATGGTGTTTAAGTAACTGAATTTGACTGAAGTTCCTAACGTAGCCTCGCCATTGCACTCTACAGAGTGCTTAACGATTCAGTGATAAGACGTGTCAATTGCTGTCAACGCCAGTCAGTGATTGGAAGACCGCCGTCTTCTGTGAATCACGCAGTAGACACTTCAGAGTGCTCATAGATTCAGTGACAACTGAGATATGGATACAGTTAAGCCCAGAGCTGTCAGGTGCGACTCTCCTCTCCTTCGCAATACCAACAAACGTGCCATCCTCCACAAACTACAACAAATATCGCCGAGTCGGCATTGTTGGTTGTTCGTCTCGTTACAATGACTATGGAGATTGTCCGCGCGACTTACACCGAGCGAAGCGCGATAGAGAAGTTTTTGACCAGCATCTTCGGCGAAGGAAACACAAGTGTCAAGGTAAGACGCTTTCTGTTGACGGTCCAGAGGCGCAAGGAAGCTGATCATACAGTGGAACAACGGCAAATACAATTGTACCCTCCCAAGGAATCTTACCGAGGTTAGTAGTCCCTTTGTCGCTTGCTGGTCTGGACTTTCGTTCTAACAGTAAAAGGCCGAAAAACAAAAAATGGGGGAAACAGTAAACATGGAACACTATGAACAAACTGAGAGTTCTGGTACTGGGTAGATTGTCTGCCACATACATTGCGCACGTAGGCACAAGTAACTAGCTACCACGATCGCAAAGAAATAACAAATCTCAACTTTCAAACTTCTTGATTTCGACTTGAGTTATGATAAAATTTCTAAGGCTGAAGTCCCGTCCGTATTGTTCAACCTCTTCAGCCTTATTCTCAAGGATCTCCCGGTATGTACTAGGCGGATGGTCAACCCTGACTACGGCGCATTGACAAGAGCCTGCGTGCTCTATTTAGGAATTGTATCAACCGCGGCATTATTCTTCATTATCCGAGTTCTAGCAGCTTCGACACGTTCGCCTGTCCATGGGTTGCCAACAATATATCCCTCCTTTCTTATGCATTTAGAAGATAACATTTGGAAAGCTTCTAAAAGTTGCGCCTACGATGATCGATTTCTCCCTTGCGCTATGATGACTATCATCTCATTTGAAATGATATCAAGAGCATCGTGTAAGAAGTCGCAGCAATCTGGATGTTGATGTAACTTGATGATCCACTTTTGAACGTTAACAAAACACCAAGGCATTCTTGAGAAGCGACTTACTTCAACAACTTCTACCTTTACCTGCAACGCATAGCTCTCTTTATCAGGTCTTCTTTTAAAAGTGAAGAATAGGTTGTTGTTCGCACCGTTGATGGATATCGTGGTCCTTACTTCATCAAACTCTTCGAAATACAGAGGTCCCCCCAGGAACCAGGTTATTAGCTCCAGAAACAAACACCCCAATGTCCATATATCAAAGGCTCTTGATATAGTACCCCCTTTAATCTCGCATTCTGGAGGGCAGTACCCGGGAACTGGTGGTACCTTGTGATTGGGGATATTAGAGCGACTCCTAACGCTGTTGAAAGTCGATAAGCCAAAGTCAGAGATGACTAGAATGATCTCGTCTTTATCCCCTGATCTCTTGAAACATAGGATATTATCGCACTTGATGTCCCCATATCTACCGTAGCCACTACCTACTCCCTGCTCTACATCTTTCGGGTCATGTATGGTCTGTAGTGCGCCGATTAGTCCTAAGAGCTGGTCAGATATCCAGATTGTTGCTTTGCTGTGCCTAGGGGGTTCGCTCTTTTCCAGGTACTCGCTGAGATCACAGATCGCACTGGGAAAGATAAACCCCCTTTCGTCTGCACAACGAAAAGCACACAAGGCTGTTACGAGGTGGGGATGCTTGAGCCCGTTGAAACGCTTGAGCATCTCCCACTCCTGCTGGAATTTTGACTCATTGTTGTGGCCCATGTTATGAAGGGTCTTGATTGCAAATTTTGTACAGTCAAGGTTGATCTTTTTTTTTTGGCCCTATCAGCTTCCCTCACCTGGAAAAGGTTATTTAAAGTTCGTTACTCACACTCTTTAATAGCTGTTGATAGGCATGTGACGTTGGGTGAATTTCGACGCGTGTCACCCTTCCAAAAGCTCCCATATTATCTGAAACTTCGTCACAAGCCTCGGACCATGTTTCGCGGGAACGACGCCACGGTTTGCAGGCGGATTTATGAAGATGGTGCTCCACGAAAGGTTCGTCCGCTGTTGAGCTGAAATATGGTGTATCAATTCTCCATTGATTCGATTCAAAGTATTCTTTCTCTGAAGTTCTCCAGCCTTCGAAGCATGCGATGGGTAGGTCAGATCCGGCTAGAGGATAGACTGTGTTATTTTCAATCTTGATAGGCAGTTGTTGGTCATTGAACCTTGCATTAACAAAACGCCGAATGTCACCGCAGCGCTCTTGCAATGCCAGCAATCCGAAAATCTTGAGGAATGCCCCTGGTGGAGTACGGTCTGCTGAGGGCTTCATGTCTGGCGGGTGGATTTTGTCGACGTATTCATCGACTTCGAGATCGTCGAAGCCGTGTTCAGGCCGTTTCAGTTCGGCCTTGATTCTTTCTCGAGTCAGAATATGCCGCAGCAACTTGTCAGTCCAAAATCGACCATTTGAACCCTCCACACTGTAATCTCGTAGTAGTTTTCCCAGGTCATCAAATACACCATTTAATATGACCAGCCCATCACCATCATATTTGTAATTCTCCCTCGGCACCTTCCCAAGGTCACTGGGCTCGGTCTTTAGGTCTGTCATTTGATTCATGTAGTCGGCGTAGATTCTATAGACGCACTTATCAGCATGGTCGCAATTTGAGCCCTAAAATCTCAACACATCACTTACTATGCGCATTCAGATGTTCTATACCTTCTTATCGCAGCAACCTGTATCTAGTTTCCTCTTGGCGGTTTTGTTAAGCCCAGACGGTTGGCGCTATGCACCATGGATCGGCTCTGAGCAGGTAGGATAAGTATAAGTAATCCAGGGTCAAGAAATAGTTACCAATGGTGCATTAATTATTAAAGCTTAGGCAGTAATGGAATACTTGGGCATTTTAATTGCCATTCTTTATAGCCTTTTGGACATGTACTTTGTTAGAGCGTCAAATTCATGGAAAAGGAGTAAGTGGTAGCTCAAGCAACGATTCTTCTCTAATGCGGATAGCCACTTGTCATACGCCATTCGTCTCGAAAGCCACGCAGGCACAGTTGGTTGGCTTGTGCGAGGATCTCCAAGCGCCTGTCACACGTTGCAATGTTGCTCACCGGTGTAATGCCTCGACATAGCCATTGACGACTGACTAGCGTCCATCGGTCAAGGAGGGGTAAATTCCACAAAGTGTTTCAAGCAAGGCCCCTCCAGAAAAGGTAAATAGAGTGACATCTGTGCTGATCAAAGGCTGGTCTGCTACGACTGTTTCTATCTCTTCGAAACCCGCATCTTGACTCGGCAATACCAGAACAACATGAATTGGGCAAATGATAATGCGATATGCTGCGAAAACGAAATCAGCAGAGTATTCAAATATCAAGGGAGACCAACAAGCCTCGTACGAGTACTTTCAGACGGGAGTGTTTGTGCGCCCCTAGTAAAATTCACGGTACTCTGCTAACGGTCTTCTAGAAGCCTCTAATATGGACAATGAAAGATGTCACAGATTGGAACAATTGGTTTGAGAAGGTCCGTATTACTATTTACGAGTTCACCGAGACTGACAGCCTTCTAGCAACACCCAAAGCTTGATGGATCAGACTCGGGCCTTGTTCTAATGTATGTATTCCTATCATCCATGAGCTCCGGAGATTGACAACAGTGTCAGTTTATCAAGAAGAATCGGCGAGCCCATTCTCGATCCTGTAGAGAGGATTGAATCGAAAGAATGGATCAAGGCCATCCTAAAAGCAACGATGCACAACAAAACTGTTTTTGACAAGAATCTGCGCGGGACTGGCGGTCAGCGTAACCTACGAACATTGCCATTTTCCGAACAGTGCTTTCAGGATATTGCAAAGAAGTTCTACATACATGACTCGATCAACCGGGTCGTAAGTCGAGCAAATGTTTCTCAGTTCTCGGCCGTCAAGCTAGAAATGGCCAGGTATGATGGTCATGAACTACTCGCACACGGTATGTGTCCCCTGAACACTGATGTGGGGTAACTTCTTATGTCGGGACAGTGTACAGCGCCCGAACTTCCAATGCTTGGGACGGCGATCTTGCGGTATCGGCTACGTACTTTCCGCATTGTAGGCTCACATTTGCAGTCATGTTTGGCTGTCCTCTGTCCGTCGAAGCAGAGGTATTGACACGGCTTGAAGCAGCCACCTACGAGATATGCCATCCACTATTAGTTCCTAGCATGCTTGTGGAGATTGAGAGGCGGCGCCATCTACCAATAATAGACGACACGCTTGATCAAATTGAAGCCCGATTCCTGGAGCTGGATGATCCCGAGTCTCTGCAGCACATAACAGAGGCAGAGAAGCTCACTCGCAAGGAAGAGAAGAGATCAGCCTGGTTAGATATGCTGTATCTCCGCAATCAGTTGATGAGCTGGAATACGTGCTTGGAAGCCCTGTACGAACATGCGGATCACCTCAATCGGACAACATTTCGAGATGACATTATTTCGTCTCAGTTTAAAGCTCGGTCCTCTGAAGAGTTCACTGTTCAAGGAGAGAGTTCTTCAGACTCTAGTGCAGACTGGATCGCCCCGACTGGCGAGTTATCTCTAGTAAACAAACAAGAAGATCAGGAGACTAACAAGGTCTATATAGATGCCATCTCTTCAGAGCTTCGGTTTGATAAAAGTCAGAATCTGGAGTCAATAAGAAGTTCTAAGGGTTATATGAGACGAACCGGTGCTAAAATGCAAGCGAGGCTCCAGGAGGTTATCAAAGACTATAACGAAAAGATTCGAGAGTGCACGGCTGGTTTTGAAGGTATGGCAATGACGACGCAATGGGTGAGTCATGATTTGATCTTCTTTGTATATCCCGAAACCCTTGTTAATAGCATCGAGACCCAAGGTGAAACAAACGTCGAGATAGCATTAGCAACCAGTCAGGACTCGCGCCACATGAAGTCCATTGCCTTGGTCACCATGATATTTCTGCCCGGGACATTCTTCGCGGTAAGTTCTACCTCGTGAGTTTATGCTATGCTGACACACAATCAAGAGCATGTTCTCGATGGGCTTTTTTGAGTGGGAATCCGACGATGGTACTGTATCCGTGTTTCCATCGTTTTGGGTTTACGTGGTCCTTGCTGCCAGCTTTACTGCTCTTACAGTTGGGGCATGGTGGTATCTCGGAGTCTATCGCTATAAAAAGCACAGGAACCTCTCATTCTCTGTTAAAGGAAGACGACTCTTGAGTCCGAAGCCATTGAACGGCATTCTGCGCCAGACCGCGAGGGCTTTGAAAGCCAAAGTCGCCAAAAGGGCACTTCCTCCATAGCTTCAAAACAGAAGCTGGCAAGATATGATCTTGAAATGTCCTAAATAAGTGGCGAGACTATTGAAGGGCTTCAATTTGACAACGGGCCACGCCGGGGATGATGTTATTGCTGTATGCCACAGGTACAACTGTAACAGCCATAGAGGAATAAATTGTTTTCTGTTCTTACGTTACAGCCATTGAACGCCTCGAACTTCAATTGTGCCTTGCCGAAACACAAGATAAATGCTGTGGCTGAACTTAGTGGCGAAGCAGACTTTAGCGGCGCTATTAGAGTTTCGCTAAAAGCCCCCCTGCCTTAATATCCTGTAACAGTAAGACTATTCGACTGCAGCTTTGTGTTCTAAACTTGATCAAATCAACAAGAATAAAATGGAGGAATCCGTGGTGATGGACATTCTATGATGATGTGGCCCCCAACATCAATATCGACAAGTAATAGTTAACTCAAATTCTACCTGAGTAGGCGCTGCAGATCCCAAGTCTTTTAATAGTGACTTCTATGTAGTGTTGGGAAGTGTGTCTATTCACAAGTATTCAGCGGTAATATAAAATAATAAAATAAAAGCGGTAATTACTTATCTTACATGTCTTTCACTAGTATTAGGATATTCATCAGTAATCGAGCACCTAGTTATAGTATAAGCAGTAGTTGAATACTTTTAGTCCATTTTGCAGATTCCTATGGTCTCCTATAAATGCTTTCTCTTCGCAGTGATCTCTCAGAAAGTCAATTCTACAGCGGCACATTGTGAGTTACACATACATTTCCGATTGTGCTCTTTCACGAAAAATAAGCTGTTAGACACTGTTCGCTTTACTATTCATGCAAAGCTTTTCAACCACATGTCGCACGTTGCACTATTGCACAACAGTATCGTGTCTCAACACAGCTATAGTCTAGGGCTTATCGCCCCAAAGACAAGAGGGCGTAGAGTCCAGGTCGTTTTCCAAACACAGCCCCATCAAGAAGGATGATAAACGGCAATCTCTTCCGCGAGGCCACCTTACAATTTTTGTCCAGACTATCATCTTCTTTCCAATACTTGGGGTAAACATGAACTGGGCAAATGACCAAGTAGCCCATGCATATGAAGCAAAAGCTATCGATGAATTACACGGCTTTCAAGGAGTGGATGAGGGTTTGAGTGATGCAGAAGATATTATAGTTTAAAAGAACAATAAAATGTAGCTCGTACCAGGTCCCTCGTACTGATATCTCATGTGAAGATGGCGAGACTTGATACATTTTACAATAGCTTGAGCTAATAGAGACGCCTCTGGTATCGTGATTATTAACGAATAGGATATCCCGACGCTGGGCACTCTCAGTTTTGTACCCTTTGTACTTTGACTACGAGTTGCCCAAGTACAGGACAAATACGGTGGCTGTCATTCGCGGCGAAGTAGACATCAGTGAGGCTATTGGGGAATGACAAAGGCAGGCAATTCGCCTCGAAGTGCATTTGAATATCCTATCACAGTTGCGTTCTTATTGGAGATAACAAAATGCCTTGGCCAGAACGTGTAACATACAGCCTAACCCCGCAGCCTAATCCCTCCAGCTCTACCGCCGTCTTACACGCTTGTATCACATCATGATCAATTGCGATAGTACGTGTTAGCTAAACGATGGCGCTGTGGACATCTTTGGGTGGCGCAGGGTTACACGAACATGGCCCCTCAGAAGCGCTTACAGATCGATTGAACCAGCCGGTCTCGAGATATCAGCGCGCCAGTGGTGTTTGTTGACAGGATCTTTCTGGTAGATGTTTACCTCAAAGAACTTGTTGTGACCACGGCACTTGTAGTTCTTGTAGCTGGAGGGAGTCTTAGTACCATAGACTTGGTTGTTATACCATAGGACAAAATCGTTGACTTACGTGTTGGCCTTCTTGAAGTTGGCCTGGATCAAGTCTTGTTCAGACACTTCGATATATTGCCCTTCGGATGAATCTTGAGGGATGAAGTATCTTTTGGACTCGAGTGGGCCAAAGTTGACTTGCCTAACAAGCTGGACTGCATAAGAAGGATTAATCTGGGAGAGGTCATGCTGGACCTCATCACGAGTGGAATCTCTGGGAAAAGACCCCCACGACATAAACTTGTTGAACTTGGACTGATGGTCAAGGTACTGTGAGCGATAGGGATTAATGGCATCACAACAGAAAATTGTAGGCATTTTGCAAGTATGTAAAGGTAGAGAGAGTGCTGAGAGAATGAAGATTACTGAAACAGAATGAGAAAAAGTGCTGGATATTTAACTTCTCTTTCCAAGCTGGCACCTCGTGAAATTTGACCAACTGCCGTCTCACTACCATTACTATGATTGGCCCAACTTACCGGATGCAACTATCATCATCGTGTAGATTCTGAGGCCTAGCCGGAGAGTTTGGCCAATCGGCCAAACTATATTGATCCGCCATATCCGATTAGAGGTACTCGCTTAGACCGAAATCGTCTACATAAACTTGTCTTGATGTGCGATGGTTATGCATTTCTCTTTCTTCACGGTTGACCCTAGTGGTGCTTCCGCAGTCGCTCGTTGCATCCACTTCTATCGCCAACTGTCTACACTCTTTTGTTAACTCTTTAGCCGTCGTATTCTTTCTTCCTCTAGTGTCTCCCTTCAGCAGGTAAACACACCACCAAGTCCCTCGCCTAGGTAGGGGTCTTTTATTTCTAGTCAAGACCAGTCAGGGCCATCTGAACTAGAGAGTTCAGTTCACCAACACGAACATTATCACGAACATCGAACTCCCCAGTTCATTGATCCGAGCTGGACTCGGTCCGGAAACGCGGGTCCTCTGCCTCCCTATGATTGGGGGTGTTCAAGTACTACTCCTCAGCCTGCTGGACAGAGCGCACAAGTCGAAGATGATTCACGGCTAGAACATGTTATTGAGAATCACAGTCCTTACGAAAATGACAACAGTCAGGGTGGTGTACCTAATACAGGTCCTCACCAATGCCCCGAGTGCCCAGCTGCCTTTGCTACCAAAAAGCCTTACACGTGAGTTCCACGCCCATATACCCCCGGGAGTGTCGAGACTAACGGATGCAAGCAGGGCGCATCTCAAAACTCACACAAGACCATTCAAATGCACCAAGACTGGGTGCATCGCAAGCTTCGCACTGAAGAAAGACCGCACCCGTCATGAAGATGAAAAGCATGGCTCTATCAAATGGTATTGTAGCTTCCCGGGATGCACGTATCGAATGGCGCGCGATGGCACGGGACGAAAGGCCAATGTTGAGAGACATGTAAGGACATGGCATAAGCAGCAGGATCCCGCCTGGTATTGTGAGCGCAGGTAGCTTGTACATCACTGAGAATGACATCGCTGTTGCTCAACTATATATCCACTGCAATGCCCTTTTGTGATTCACACAGTCGTGTTGTAAGCACTAATGATGATTGCCTGGATAGGAAGGAGGTTGAGATCTATGATAGCGAATGAGTCACAGGTAAGATTGTCGGCTGCTTATAAATAGTGTCTGCCTGGGCCGCTTGATACCGCAGACACTGGGTCCGTCAAACATTTGCATACATCAAACTTACCTTCTCAAAATTGATTCTCTGTAAATCTGGTATCGATATGACAGCCCAGTCGCAGCCTCAAGAGACATGGCAGCCCATGCCCTTGTCAATCGCTCCATCAATAGCGTCTCACTCCCTGTCAACACCAGAGTCCCTACAAATTGAGATTGATCAAACAACTCACCGACTTCAGCTACTCAATTTCTTCCATGTCCCTGCTTCATCTCACATTCTTGAGATTGGATGCGGTCAGGGAACATGCACTGTTGTCTTGGGTCATGCGGTTGGTGAAGATGGCCATGTTGACGCCATCGACCCCGCACCTCTTGATTACGGTGCACCATACACTCTTGGTCAGGCACAGCAACATATCGCCAGAGGCGCTTTGGGCGGGCGTGTAAAATTCTGGCAGGCCCAACTCGAGGACTTTCTAAGAGAGACAGGGGACAAGAAGTGGGATTATGCCGTCTTTGTGCACTGTCTATGGTATCTCGATGCGCCAGAAACCCTTGCTCGCATGCTCAAAGCGCTCAAGGGACGCGTGAATAGAGTCTGCATTGCTGAATACGCCATGAAGGCATCTGAGCCAGCTGCTGTCCCTCACGTTCTTGCTGCCTTGACGCGAGCTACATTTGAGACACAGAGACCAGACAGTGAGGCGAATATTCGATGTCTGCTGAGTCCATCTGATATCAAGAGTATTGCGGGGGATGCTGGATGGAAGATTGAACGAGAGACAGAAATTGTGCCGCATGAGGGATTGCAAGATGGTGGCTGGGAGGTTGGGGATGTGAAAAGCAAGAGTTTTCTTGATGATATTGAGCAGTGTGTTGCGGATGGTAGGATAAAGGTTGTGCTTCGGAGTGGGAGAGAGGCGGTTGTAAGAGCCGTTCAAGGACTTGACGGTATTAAGGTGCGGACAATGGATGTCTGGGCGGCAACATTTTATCAAGGAGAATAATCTATACTATAGGTAGAACAGTTTCATATCAATATTTATGATGTTACATAACCATGAAATATTTGCAATACTTAATATTATAATTTCTCTCTACAACTGTAATTGACTTATTTCTTATTGGAAACGTCTAGTAGAGACAGTTAGTATACAACATAAAATCAAAGGATCATGAGGGTATTACTTACTGAACTGGAAGTGAATAATATCTCCATCTTGAACAACCTGCAGAGGATAAAGGTGAGATTCATGCGATATGAGTTGAGTTGTGTGCACTTACATATGATTTTCCTTCTTGTCGGTACTTGCCAGCTGCTTTAATGGGGCCCATAGACTTTTGTCCGTCGCAGAGATCGTGGAAGTCCTGATAAGCGACAACCTCGGCCTTGATGAAGCCTCTCTCAAAGTCACTGTGGATAGCACCAGCGGCTTGTGGTGCCAAGCAACCCCGGGGAATAGTCCAGCATCGGATCTCCTTCTCACCAGCTACACACAGGTCAGCGTCTCAGCTACCAGTCGGAAGATCTTTACAAACCTGTGAAGTAGTACTGTAGCCCAAGCTTGGTAAATCCTTCAGTGATGATCTTGTCCAACTTTGACTTCACTTTGATGTCTTTGAGGAACTCGGCCAGAGCATCGGGGTCATCCTTCAAGCTGTGCAGCTTCTCTTCGAACTCAACCGAAAAGGGAATGATATCACGAGGTGTACCACCATGCTCAGTAACCCACTTAGCAATACCGGGGAGGTACTTGCACTTCTGTCGGAGGTAATCCTTCATTGTCAGGTTGACGAGGTAAATGACTGGCTTGGTGGTGATAAGTTGGATCTTCTCGTTGATGAGGGCGATCTCGGCAGGTGTCCAGCTTCCGTCTCGGACTGGTTGGTCCTTTTCAAGCATCTATTTCGTGTCAGCCCTCTTCTCATTTCCCGGTCGTCACTTGCTCTTTACTGACTTCCTTGATCTTGGTTGTTGTCTCAGTGAAAAGAGGCAGCATCTTATACTTGCCACCAGCTTTCTTGACAATCAGCTCCTCGGCGACGATTTGCTTTGCGAGAATGTCTAAGATCAGCGTTAGTTTCGTCCATTTACCGAAGAAAATGTACTTACCGAGGTCCTTCTTGCAGAGCTCGCTTTGAATGGTGTCTATATGGTCCTTTGTCAGTTGAGTCACCTCTAGATAAGGTGCTGAACCAACCCAAGTCTCGAACAGGGTCAATCGAGTCGTCGACATGTAGAACCTGATCGTTGTCGAATGCTCTATTGAACAAGCCAAGTCAGCCTGGCTGCTTACCACTGTACTCGACAGAACCTACCTGACAATATGGAACATGCCGTCAACAGCTTGGATATGCGACAGGAAAGCATTTCCAAGACCTTCTCCCTGAGAAGCTCCCTTGATCAGGCCAGCAATGTCGGTGACCTGAAGGTAAGCAGGGTACATGGAAGGAGGCTTCCAAAGGTCACAGAGAAAGTCCTGCATTTCACCGATTTTAGCTCCTCCCTCCCCGATATTCGACGGGATCTCAACTTACATATCTCGCATCAGGAACAGCACATCTCGCCTCGTTAGGCTCAATCGTACAAAAAGGATAGTTCTCCGCCGCAGCGCTCTGCTCCGTCAAGAGATTGAACAAGCTCGATTTTCCGACATTGGGAAGACCGACGCATCCCATCTTCAAGTTCTTGCGAACTCTTCCAAAGGCGACGACATTATCGATGACGGGCTCGGTTTTCTTGGGGGGCGCCATTTTGGATCGGAGGTTTGCTGAGATTGAGGTTGAGATGTTTTTTGTTGGTGTTTTTGTTTTTGAGAGGATTCAAGGGATGGGATTGTGAGGAAGACTTTTCAGAAGTGGCCTGATAGCCCACTTTAAAGACATGGGTGTAGAGTGTTCTGGCCAGTTAGTCAAAAGCCACGTTGATACGCTGTAACCTTAAGAAAATACGAGAAAACGCTGAAAATCGATATTCAGTGACTTTTTTCAATAGCTAGTGTAGTACATTAGTTATAATAACTACACAGAGGTCTCAATCTAGTCTATACAGGGCTTCATATCGCCATGCGAGTGAAAAAGGCATTCGTGAGGGGTATCACGTGAAGGACCCTGAAGATTTAGTGGAGGGGCGGAGATGCCGTAGAATGGTTGATAAACAGATCTAAGCCTAACTCGGCTTCGGTTAGGAAGCGAACCGATGCTGAAACGGTGCCAGCACGGCCACAGGAGTATCTCCAGCCACGACCAAGCCACTTTACCTATCATTTGAGATGAAGAGTGAGGTAAATTCAGTAGAGACTCGGAAGACCTTCAGCTCTAGCAGGCATCAGGTGATTCACCAACACGTCTCGCAATAGTTGAACCGAACTCTCTAGTCTTATTATTCTAACTAGCACTCTAATTACCAGAATCCATGGGCCAGCCCATTACTTCCAGCACCCCATCACTCCAAGCCAAGACATAATCTCTCCCTCTTCACCTCAGCCATTACATGCCTTGCTACTCCTTATCCATGCCTACAAGAGACTTTTGTAGAGTGAATTATCTTAGTTGCAACCAGCAGCCTGAGCGTTTTGCTTGTTCTGGCCGCCTTGGTGGTGAGGGTCTCGCTTGCAGTTGGCGTTGTTGCCAGTTGCTGCGGCGGCGGCCTGGTTGCGGTTGGCTCCATTGCGGTTGGCGCCGGCGGCATTGGCATTGTTGCCACCTTGAGCTCCCTGATGGTGGCGAGCGACGAGCTCGTCACGCTTGTTGTTCTTGCCGTTCCTGCCCTTGGCCTTTGCTCCCTGGTGGTGACGGGCTACGAGTTCCTCGTCACGCTTGTTGTTGTTGCCATTAGCGTTACCGTTGTTAGCAGCAGCATTGTTGTTGTTGGCAGCGGCGTTGTTGTTGTTGCAGCCGTTGGCAGCGGCAGCAGCTCCGTTACCATTGGCATTGCCATTGGCGTTATTGTTGGCATTACCCTGGGCGTTGCCTCCCTGGTTGCCCTGGTGGTGGCGAGCTACAAGCTCCTCATCTCGCTTGTTGTTGGCGTTGCATCCGTTGGCGTTGGCGTTGGCATTATTGTTAGCGTTGGCACCAGCGTTGGCGTTGTTGTTGGCGTTTTGACCCTGAGCCTGGTTGTTCTGACCCTGAGCCTGGTTATTGTTCTGGCCCTGGGCCTGGTTGTTGTTGTTCTGTCCGCCCTGGTGATGAGGCTACTCTTGTTAGCTGAAGTGCCACTATCTTATCAGTACCACTAACCTCTCGTTTCTCAGCGCTGAAGATGGGGAGGGCGAGAGCGTCTGCTGGGAGAGCAGCAGCAGCCATCAAAGCCTTGGGTACGTTAGCTTTAAAATATCATAAACATGATGAACAACTTACAGCAACTTGTCCGAAGCTAGAGCGAGAGACTCGGCTGTCTTGAGAGAAGGCCTGAGCGGCGAGGACAGTGACGACAACGTTGGAGAAATACATCTTGACTTGGAAGTGATGAAAAAAGGGTGTAGAAGTGGTTTTTTCTGACCGGCAGGTAAAATGAGAGTGATGTAGAATAAAAGTAGGACTAGCCTTGAAAGTTGAATGAGAAGAGAAAGACGTTTGCGTCAAGCAAAGTTAAGCTCAGATGATTGAAGAAGGAAATGTGAGTTGGTTGAAGAATTAAGATTAGAGCTGAAGATGCTAAGCTTCTTATACCTTTCGACTTAGGCATATTAAGTCTAACTTGAGATGACGACCCCAGATTCTTTGAGTCTTAGAATTCCCTCGATCTCTCAAAGTTCAGAGAATCGTCAAACGCAAGCGCCCAGACAAGACCGATAGCGTTTGAAGACATGTTGGACATGATGCCGGCATTGCCGCTCTGTTGAGTCAACAACGCCGTATACGAAAAAGGGCGCTTTCTCCTTGATACCCTCATCGGCCTCCCGCTAGGCAATTTTAGGTCCAAGGTGTAGCGACGGTTAGAG
>JAAOAU010000435.1:0-16178 GCA_013186845.1 Fusarium sterilihyphosum | reverse complement strand
TTCCGACCGAGCACGTTGAGCACGTATATGGTGCCAACAGTCAGTATTGACAAACCGTCAATCCCAACGACAAGCCCTCCGCACCACGACCCCAAGCGATGGTAACAACGTGAGCCTCAAGTTCACTTCACGCCGATGATGATTGCGGTGCCCAACTCCAACCCGATGCCCCCGACCACTCTCGCAAGAACGATCTACATAACGGCCAACGTCGCGTCATCCGCGCCGAGACATGCCGCAGGCCTGAACTCTCCTCCTTGAGCTTCCAGCCCGTCCCGAAAAGCATATAATTGACCGCCTACGCGAGCGGCTGGCGAGAGCGCTCCGATGCAGCCCAGATGGGTTGAGTCAGTAGCAGGCTCAAAACCATCACCTTGTCCTTCAAGATTCTGTTCACGACATCGACCAGGAACTCGATACATCTACTTGCTCAAGCCTACCGAGATGCACCTCACTAGCGCATACGGGAACAATACCGTGAGGAGAGCGTCGGCCTACCAACAGTACCCCGACTTGTCGTGCTGTAGGTCGCTGCGGTGGCGATTGAATGAAGAACATGGCTATGTTATGCGGATACGTCAGTCATCATGATCGCATGGCGTCAGGTCCAACAACTGACGATCTAACGATGGAAAACGAATATCCGTTTTCGGTTTTACGCTGGTTCGTAAGCTCCGCGAGCTGACGCACTTTGAAGCACTGCGCCCTTTCTTGTGAATGGAGATTTCGAAGGTGCTGAGTTTCAAGGTAAGTTCTCTGCCTTTCTGCCGCTATCAACTTCGACTAATATTTCAGCTCCCCAGCTCTTTCGACCACGCATTGAGGTTATCCAGAACACCTCTACGTCGCCCGAATATCACTCGCCACTAAGACGACGTCGATTCATGAGAACGTCCATACATAAGAACGACGAACGTGCCAAAGAATACTTGCAAGCAACTATTTACGAGATCGAAACTGCACTACAAAAAGCTTGAGGGAAGGGCTGTCTCGGAAAAAGGCATTTCGAAATCCGAAACCATGAACGCCGTTGTTGGATGTCCGAAGTAACCTGGCCGCTATTATCTAGAGACCTTGTCGAATCTCAGACCATTCCTGAGAAACCTGGTGCTGAGTTTCCTCTAGCACGACCATTCGGCCAGCCATCGAAAGCAAGAGAGGCGTGGAAGAAGTCAAGCCCGACTCAACCAGAAAGGAGGCTGGTCTAATCAGGTGGGTAGTTGCGCCCTTTTGCTGTTGTCTTGTACTGCATGGGATATGCGTTTCTCGCTTGTTATCCTCCCCCTTGGCCCCAGGCTCATTCCCATCGGCCCTCGGACGGAAGTCCTCTCCCCCATCGGCTCCTTTTGCAGAAAAAGCATGACTTCACTCAACATGTCAATAGAGCGAAGCACGGGACAGTCAAATATGCGATGCCGATGCAGGCGGGTTCAAATGTCCGCTTCATAAACAGCCTCCAAACATCAGGGTATCTGCCAGACCATGGAAGAGGGGAGTGAGGGGCCTTCTGGCTACACCGTGCAGAGGGCATCACTACCAATCTCTCTCCGACTTGCAGACATCATGTCGCGTGCTTCTCAAAGCCTTGGAGTCTTTCACCAGCACAAGTTACTGCTCATCGAACGCGCCGTGTTCGCTTTCACCTCCGCGCCCGTTCCAGAGAAAGGCACGATCCTGCAAACAAGAGGCGGACCACTTTCTAGGACACCCCGGAAGCCTGCTCGTGATTTAGATTACACCGTTAGGGATAGAAGCTTGGTCAATCTCGGCCTCGGTCTGCTGAACTCGGCTCGGATGGATCGGGGGCTTGCAATGCCTCGGTGGAGGCTATATTGAAGACAGCCTCTTCAAAGTTCGGCGCACTCAATATCTTTGCCTTGCATCAAGATAATAACAAGCACCACCCGCTTCCTAGATTACCCCAATGTAGCTCGGCTACAGCACTAATACTGTGACGCCTAAGGACTGGTCCAAAGCAGCTGACTCAGCAACGTCGCTGAGCCAACCATGTGTTATCGATAAGCCCGTATCCAGCCTAGCACGCTAAATACCGAAAGATGCCTCAACAACAATCACGAACTCCAACCTCATCATGTCCAACACCACAGTCACACCGCGCATGCGCTCCTACGGCTGGAACACGCATTTTGTCGCTACATCAAGAGCGGTCCACTTCGCTGGTGTTTATCAGCACCATGACAACGTATTTCTGACGTTTCGCGACATTGTTGATGAGCTGCGCCTCTGCTTTGAACTTCCCGACTCGACCAAGGAGGAAGATTCTTGGAATGACGTCGCGTTTGGATTAGATAAAAGGAACCGGAATAATGTACATGTTGCAGTTTTTGTCAAGCAGGAGGAGCTTGATACGGTGGTACCGAGCTTGCTGAGTCCTGATGCACAGGAACGAGCAATTGTGCGGTACCATGTCGTGCGTCATGGACAATGCGACCTACCCAAAGACTCAACATTAGAAGCTCACTTGAAAGGTCAGTTCTTTATCCCTCAAGACCCCTTTATCACACTCCATACTAATCTATCTGTCACAGCTTCATGCGCAACACACATCCCCCGCCCCGAACGTCGTCATGACCCCCGCTACCTTGCGCCCAAGAAAGCTTCTGAAGACACACGCGTTGCGAAAATGCCTTTCCGGAAGAGAGCGAAACCCCGAACCGACTCTCAATCTCCAAAGCGGGACCACTCGGGCTCTGTTTCGCCGGATAAGGACGGCGAAGAAACACGGCACGTCAGCGACATGATCATCCCTGTAACGGAGGACATCAATCGAACGTACGCGCAAAAGGTCATGGACTCGTTTCGCTCGTCAGTTATGGTCTCTGCGAAGCGTTGTGCCGTGACGGGGAAAGGGCAATCTTGGTGCATCAGTCCAGCTATCGGACCATCGCTGCAAGCCTGTCACATTGTTCCGCAGCAGCAGTTCCATGTGTATCCCGGCTCTTCCAGCGGTCAAGACTTGGAATTGAGCAGTCGACGACTGCACGAGGCGTGGTTGTCGACTTGGGCGCCCGCTAACGGCATTCTCATGATGAGTCACATCCATGAGTTTTTCGATGCGCGGCTGTTTTCGATTCATCCCGACACGTTTCGTATACGAGCCTTTGTTCCATACGATGCGATATTGGATTACCACGGATGTATAGCTAATATCCCTCAAGACGTGGACCGTGCTGCTCTCGCACACCATTACGACATGTGTTGCATCGAAAATATGGCCGCCAATATGATTCTTCCCGAACTGACGACGACACTGACGTCCAGGGCAGCTACGTCCGGGACGAATTCTCCATTCACAGCACGATCTGATCTTCCCGTGACGCCAGGGCCGGATACATATGGGGACCCGTCCAAGAGAAAGCGAACCACTCAGGATACCTCGGAGTATCACCAAGATGGGGGTGTCGATGCCAGAGAACGGAAACGGCAGCGCGTTGATGCGTTTATGATGGAGGACACGGAATTGATACGCGAGACTTATTTTGACAGTCATGTTACTCCTCTCAACAGTCAGCACTTTCTCGCTGATGTTAATTTTGAACTCGGGAAGCTTGTCGATTACGGGGAATAATGCGTAAGTTCTTTCTGCGCGATCTACCACAGACCGAAAAGAAGAGGGAACTGGTGAGAGCTTTGAGCTTTCAGGCTGATCCATCTACCACTCTTCACTGGAGACTCCCAGCAAGAAACGGCATTCTCCATTCTCCATTCTCCATTTCCTCATGCTGCCGCCGTCTTAGGGGCGTCGGCTTCACGTAACCAGTTGGTACAAGTCAAGCGGTGAGGTGGTACGCACCATAACGACGTTGAAGTGCGATGATACATACTCATACCGCCTAGCTAGCATGGGAGAACGGTAATAAGATATGGCTCAGCATCGAACGGAGTAAATGCCAGGCCGATTGTGTTTGTTCGGCAACAATACATGCCCCGATGCGAGAAGCACCCTTATCTTTGAGGGGTTCCGGTCCCAGGTGACAAATGTTACAAGTTTACGGTGGGAAATCCTTCACATTGTCATTCTCTTGGCTGTCGATATTGATGAAATTGCTCGCAGGCGTTTACAGGCTGGTAAGAACTGCAATTCTCCGACCTCATCCGATTCCGCCTCGTCGGATGAGATCTCCAGCGAGATGAAAGATCCACATGCCCGTCATCAGATGTTGTGGCAGTCCGAGTCAGCCATCTTGAGAAAGCCTACGTAGCCATGCACTACAGATGGATGTCGCATTTCGTTGAGGATAGTCAAGATGAAGAGTTTGATGAGCATCCTCGCGAGTATAGATAGCCGCTCCGATCACATAGGGGCAATGTCTTGAGGAATAACCTGGCTCTGAATCCTTGAGGCCGTTTCCTGTCTCGCAATGGCACCGAGAACCCTACCGTGAACATTCATGGCTGCAGTGATACGCCTCCAAGTTGTATCAGCCTTCTAAGCCAACTCGAAGCCGCTTTCCAATAAGGGGCCTTGAGAACAACAGTAAAACTATCGATACTGCTCGACCCGAGACTGAAGTGAGCCTTTTCAGGACCCAGCTTCAACCAGATACACTTCAAAGGACAGGAATCGCCAGGCGAGGTTTACTCAAGGAGGTGTCTTGCTACCTCCGATCTGGCCCATCCGCTTCCGCGAAAGAGAGTCGAAGATTATGAGGCAGTCGTTAGAGAAAGGTGGGTGATAGGGAAGTCCATAGTACTTCAACCTAAGGACAATGCACAGTTCTTACGGAGAATCTTGAGTCTCCTTCGAGGAACCTATCATGTACGTGGCCCCTGGTCCTCCATTCTGAGAACGAGCCAAGGGGTAGTCATTTGGGATGAGTTGAGATGGTATATTGGTCATTTCGTTGTAGCTTCTCTTAGTTAAAATAAGGGTGTTCTCAGCGAGAAGCTGTCTGATCAGGCGGTTTTACTAGCGGTCGCGCTGCTATTCTGAGATATTTGAGAGTAGATAGCTTCTCTGGGGCGTAAAATCGATTATCGATACGATAATTGAGATCCGCTGAAGTGTCTGACGCCACGAACTCTCGCGAAAACGTATGACAGGTCTTTGGGACAAGACATGTTCTGGTCTTACAAAGCCCGCTTTATCTTGGCCTCGTCAAGTTTAGTATTCTGGTCAATGAAACAAGAAACCGTTCCTATCCCTTATCTTCGACCTCATGATCTGGTATCTTGACATGCAACTGAAGCCGGGCGACCTCCGCTACTTCGTCAATAGTAGCAAGACACGTTGGAAAAGGTTTGTCGTGGTCCTCTGGGTTCGAAAGCAAGGGTGCTGGTTTAAAGCTAGTAAATTCATCGCCAGGCTGCAGGAATTAACACAGAGACTCATTGACTCTTGCAATGAAAGCCACTGGAGTGTATGAGAATGTACAAGTTCTTGAAGGTCTTTAAGACTGAGTGGCGGGGGGTGAATGATCTGATATGACCTTGGGGTAGGCAGTCTTTCGCCTTGACATTATCCATTTTGAGTATACCAGGAAAAGAGTTGGGTAGAGCCCTTCATTCTCCGTCAAGATAGCTGCCCAGGTCTGATGTTTTACCGCTCGGCTTAAGCTTACAATATCACTCCTGGTGTCATCGGAACTTCCTGCGATTTCGGCTTTTAAGAGTCCTTTCCACTTCGGTGCAGGTCGCTCGAGATCTCTCAGCTGGTACGTCCCATGGTGCGTTGTTGTACCTTTTTATCGCTTCAGAGCCATAGAGCCGACCTCAGAGCTCAGCAGCGGCCCAGTCCTATTACCAAACAATAAAATATGAACTCCACGTATCATTTGCATCGCGAAACGAATTCGCACGCCATACAGTTCCAGGCCATGGGAGTTAGGGAACATGTATCATCTGAACGAGTTGTCAAAGTAGCCGAACCCCTGGCATCGCGGCAGGGGATAATGTCTACAAGCTCACGTCTTGCACCGCGTCTTATTGGACGAACTGGCTGAGGGAATGAGACCGAATCCCGGGGAACAGGGATCATCCCGTCTTAAAGTTGTGAGCACATCCATATTCGTCACTGCAGCTATCAGAAACCCTCTCTTCCCAGAGACCCATGGACATTATGGAATAGTCGTCTACCAAGAAGAAGAACGCCAAAGCCCAAAAAGCAAGACTACCTTGCTTAGACATAAACAACATCATCAGAGAGCATTGTCCACGAGTGACTGTGAGGTGGGGATCAAAACAGCTACGCCAACCTTAAATTGGACGAGGAATACAAGCTGGACCTGTGAAACAAATCGGAGGGCGATGGTGAAAGAAGCAGTGGAGGACGAACTTAAAAAGCACCTCTTCCGGAGTGCAAGAAACGGTAAGTATTTACGCTTGGCGATGGAGCGCTCTGCTCTGGCATGCTGAAGCCATTTGCCTTCCAAGAGCCTGCTTAAGGAGAGTGCTGAGCTTGCTACTCATCATAACACCACAGTCTAAGTTGAAGAGCCGCAAGAAAGTCTCGAATATAAATCGCAATATCTATAAAAACAGTCTCAGTGTTCAGGCGACCGGTTGTTTCTTGACGGACTCAAGGAAAGAGAAGAGGAGATAACGTCTAGCCTGGAGAAAAGCCAAAGCCAGCCGTGAAAAGGTGAATGTTCGGGTCAATGGACCTAACGAAGCAGCGCGGGCGGTACAACTGAGAACACTCAAGGAGGTATTTGCGGCTTGCGAGAAGGGGAAGAAGGCAATCTTGTGCATGGAGGACCTGCGGTGCGTGGTGTTGAGGATTTGCTGGAGCGGCCAGACCGGGAGCCCCAAGACATGCGACTGACTGATGAACTATCCCGAAGCAAGAGTAATGACACATTATTGAGCGTAGTGTGTTTCAATGTGGTCAAAAGGACAGAATTGTTGCACTCAGGTGGGACGCGGCTAGATAGTAGCGTGCCTGTTTCCAAGGATCACTTGAGCTACCATTTCGTAGCCGGGCTACTTTCGATTTCCGAGACTTGTTACCACTGAGACGATTCTCCTCATACTCGCCAGTCTTAGGGTTCTTGTGATGAAGTGCACCTTGTTGGCGTGGCCACTCTTATCGGGGCCGAACATGATCACGTAGGGGTTGTGTTTGCGAACTCTTCCTGATGAGGAGTCTTATTATCGCGAAGGAGCTTCAGGATGTCGCGAGGGAGCTTCATGTAAGCGCCACAACATCAGCACAGCCTATCAGACAGACCTTTATCGAGCTTCTAATAAGCCACTCCAAGTCTGTCGACTCGGCATTTCCTCGAACGCGTTCATCTCTCTCATACTCGGGACTCATCACCACTTTCTGAGGGGCTCGGCGTGTAGGCTGAAGAGCTCTATGTCAATCTGGACGTGCAGATAATGAGGCCCGGCCTGTCCCTCGACGGGGTCTAGCGTGACGCTACCGTGGTGTTCATGGGAATAAACAACTGTATCGTCAGGGCACCACTCATATAGGTGTCAATGGATGCAACCGTAGTCGAGACCCGGCGGTGCTGCTGGTAAGAACTTGGTGGTGTCGTTCGTTACCGCACCCTCAACTTGGAGTATGTTTCTTGAAGATGCTGGTAGACTCTGGCATGTTCGCGTGGTTGGAGTCAATAAACTACTTGTTGCTCAAGAAGGCCACGTACGTCAGAGTCGGGACGACGGTCAACCACCAATAGTGGTGTGCCTCGAGCGTCGAATGAGTCATCAAAGACGTCAGGGTGAGCAAGATGCGCGACCCGATCGCGTGCTCTACGCAGCGCCGAAGAAATTCCTCGGCACCTATCATGGCCGTGAGTTAACAGTGGGTGAGATGATCCCACTCGAAGAGGTGTCAACAGATCGCAACTCCTTGAGGAGGAGGGAGTTCATATACAAATTCCTGCTGAACACAGTGACTGCAGGTCTGGAGAATAAGTTTGGTCCTTTGTCATAATTTCGATAATCTGGCTACGCTTCAATGGCCCTGTGTAAACGATCAAGCCTCGTGTGTTTGAGAACTGCGAGACTGGTCTTCAGAGACCACAAGAGACTGGACCCTTACCATAAAACGACGGCGGTCAACACCAGGCTCAATACAGAGGTCATCGGCGACAACAGGAGGAATTTCCGGACCCCGAGAAGCACTACCAGACAGTCAGCGACAAGGACACGACCACCGCCAGACAGGCGGCCTACCTCCAATTCATCAGCACCGTCAAGTTCAAGATCAGATTCCGAAAGCCCGAGTCAGATCAGAAGGTAAGCAAGTCTAGGGTCTGCTCTGATATCTTGACAAGAAGCGTCAAAGTCCTGAACCAGTGGGCGAATATAGACGTGATCACACGAGAGGTCTTGAGAGCGTCCCGCAGAAGCCCGGGAGGACTAACGCCAGTGGGAAGCTCAAGGCGCATCAGGCACAACTTCGCGCATATCAGACTCCTCAAGAATTCGTTCAGGCTCATCTTCGAGAGTATAAGCGAGAAAATGCCAGCCGCCTTTGAGGAGATCTCGGTCATGACTGGGACCTACTGGCTGAAAACATCCGGGGGTATCACCAGAGGCCCGGGCATGTTCATCCACAAGGATGAGAACAGAGTGTAAAACAAGACCAGCCACCTGTAACGCTATAAAAGAGGATTATGGGCTCCAGCTTGCGTGCGTCGTGAGAATCGCAACCTCAATCTTGGACAACCACGATCCAGGATGGAAGCGTGTCTGCCAGCGAGAACAACCACCAGTTCAACGTCAAGGTCCACGTCAAGGTGTCCTCCCGCAGCTCGCCGCAAGCTTCGACCGGATTCGAGAATACAGAGAACATCTTCAAGCAGGCCGAGAACTTGAGCGCACCTTGCCTCGCATCCTGGGTCTTCAGCGGCACCACGAGCGCGTTCAAACTCAGAGCTATATAACCCTTCGCGATGGTGCCAATTGGCACGAACCTGAACTTGGAGAAATCCTAGAACTTGCTGTGTCGTGAGTGTAAGCTTGGGGACGTAGATGTTCGAGGATGGGTGTGAAGAACGCATAGATGGCAATGATGAGATGCTGTACACCTTCGTGATCAAACTTGGCCGGGAGCGAACATGAACGTTCAATTGTGATGGTATATATAAGCATGAAGTCGAAGGTTAGGAGGAACAAGGTCCCGGCCCCAGAGAGGAGAGCCAACGGAGGCAGCCCTCAAGCCTTTGACGAAGGGGAACACGTATCACCACCTGGTTATGAGGTTTGGCTGTGGTGACTACCTGGACTTGGTCCCAGTCGAGTACATTGGCTTCAATGTGGTTACATCGATAATGGAACGACTAGTAGACCACGCACCCGATCAGCTCATCAACCGGTATCGCAACTCAGGCAGGAATGCGTATAAGATCATGTCCGACTTCGACCTCGAGTCCATGTTGGCCCCATTGGCGCGAGCGTGGAGGCGGACATCCCGAGAACAAGCAAGGGAGCTTGAAACAGGGCAAATAACACACGGAGACACACCCGGTCAGGCGCAACGTCATTTGCAAACCCCTTGGCGCCCGTAATCGGTAACTCGAAGCAGAGCAGCAACTAGAACCAGAACACAAACAAAGGCCGAAAGAGGTATGGGCCACGTACGGGTGGATGATGCGGTGACCGAGGCGGATTCGACGGGTTTGAAGAGGAGCCAGGCCGGGCAGTTGCTCGGCCACATGGGTAAGGGCGTGTCGCAGCAGGTGATCGTGGTCAACAGCACCAACCAGAGGGCGAACGAGACCCTGTTGTCCTATAAAACCATCGGCAGATATCGTCTAGCTCGCGTAGTGGCAGTTGCAGTTGATGGTGAGGACGGCTTGACTGTGAAGCAGCTTGTGTATGATCTTGTGCTCAAGTGAGTAAAGATGAACGAGAAGGTGGACGAGGGGCTGCACTCCATCTCGAGCAGGGCCATGCCCACGGGGACGTCCTCAACATCAACCAGATCACAAGCCTGGGGTTGAGGCCTACCAGGGATACAGACCTAGTCGGTGAAGGGTACGAAACCTGTAGCAACATCACGGCCCAAATCTTGGTCTCACACATCTGCACAATCGACTTGGGCGACATGGTTACCTCCAAGTCGGTTTATGACAACCAGTGCAGCTACCAGGTCAAGTACAAGAAACTGTACACCGCCATGTTCATCGTCATGACTACCATCGTGCCCGAGCACATGTCCATGAACAGGGGCGAGACAGTATCGGGTGACGAGACCGGGGGCACGTTCAGCTGCATGATCGAGGACACCTTTGAAAACATCGCGGTCTGCGTGGAGACCTTTGGAGATGCAGTCATAAACAGGACATCGCTGGAGAAGATCCTTAACAACATCCACCAGAGCACCAGCGAGTAAACGAAGGGTCCGGGCTTTTAGTCGAGTTGTAGGATATCTATGTGGTCATGTGCATGTATATGAAACGCGATAGTGATCTGTTCCGCGGGTTTATCTGGCTGGTCGCTCTCAATCTCGTTCGTTGCATTGCAAAGTCCACCTGGTGTCAATGCGACCCTGGGACTCACGGTGACAGCAAGCAAGGGTGGGCTGCCAAGGTTCCCATCATTGTGGCAATAAACAAGATCGATAAGGAGGACGCTCGAGTTGACCAAGTCGAAGCTCATCTTGCCCGTCATGACGCTGATATTGAGGGCAAGTACATGCTCATCCTGGTGTGCCTTGTGTACTCCTGACAAAGTCGATCAAGATCATGTTGTAGCGTTTCTTCATGCCCGGTAACACGTACGTCCGTGTCGTTATCAGCATCGTGGAGCGTGTGCGGCCTCCACGGCATGTACGTGGCCCTCATCGACGCCGGCATCCTTGTGTGTTTAATCCTCGAACATCGCCAGCGGGTCAACGCCATGATTGAGAACCACCCTCAGGATCCTGACATAACTAACGTCGGCCGATGTGGGTCGCAAGCATGACGTTCGGGTTCACGTCCTCATGCATGTTCACGTAGTGCATGTTACTGATTCATGTGATAAAGTGACTCATTGCGGCGGCGGGCTTGGTCGCGAAGTTGCTCTAGATCGAAGGTGGGATGATTTGTAGAACGGGGCTTGTGTTCCTGCACATGCTGGTCCTCAAGGTCGAGCTGATGTTCCTGTTGGAGTCAGAGCACGCGCTTATATGCCTTATCTCGCCATATGCACCCTTTCGCAGTATGAGTGAGTACCTGCACCTAAGTGCGAGTAACACGAACTTCATGATACCCGACGTGGCTGGGCATCCAGGCTTGTTCCAGCATACAAACCTGTCCGCGAGCTTATTCGGGTTCGGCATCATCAATCTCATCGGGTTTCTGGCCATAATCCTGTCGCAGACGCCTTCTCCCCAGCGATCCAGTATCACTGGGGGATTGGAACCGGATCTCCTGGTGGTATTGGGCGGCGATATCACACATCGCGAATGTAAACTCGACGTCGATGCTGATATAGGCTCGTGGCGGGAGCGCGAGCTAAGGCTAAAGTGATCAGAACGATATGGGGCACTTCGACGGCTGGGAGGGAGACATCAAGACGAGTGAGGGCATGAACGACGACAGAATCGTGGCGACGGATGACTTGCTGCAGGTCCTGCACCTATTTGTCGTGTCCTAGGTTAGTATGGATAACCTCCTTCCATAGTGATGCGACTCCGATACTCACAGGGTTCAGAACAAATACATTGCACAGAACATTTGCATCACAACGTTAGTATGGCTGTGACTCTTGTCGCAGATATCGCCTCAGTCTGTCTTGCACTCCGGGTGGAAGTTGTGAGACTTGACGAGGTCCATAACTGTCGAAAACCACGCCCACTATCCGCTAGGCATGAAGTTCTCGCCTGTCGGGACTAAGTCGTTCCCTCGCAGGTGATGATGGAAGGCTGTATTATATGCCGCCTCAGCAATTGCCGATAGACAGCGACAACACCGAGGTGGCCTGCGTGGTCGGCAGGTTGAGCAAGAACACGAGAAATATGTTGTATAAGTATGTCAGGTTTGGGTTGGATGACGCGTCCGGGGACATATTCTGTAGGTATACGACGGTGGAATCAATGTTGATCTCGATGGTGATGAAGCTGGAGTTGATGGAGCTGCGTAAAATAAACAAGGTCTTCTCGAGAGTGTTGAGGAACTCCTCCTTGGCGCTCGGCCCGGCAAACATGCGCTTGGTATTGTTTGTGCAGGCGTGGAAGAGAATGTAGTCAGGAGATGAGGTGTCGGGAGCTCTGATGGGAGGTGGACAACAAGATCGTGAAGGCAGAACCACGGGGGTGCGCAATCGATATCTGATTGTTCAAGTCGGGCCGTGGCTTATGGTCGTGTCGCGAGCGGGCATCAGCATCGTCTTGATCGGTCCGAAGACGTGTCGTTGGCTGTGTTCCTGCTTTTGCCTCTCATGATACTCTTGGTCCGCTGGAGCATGGCTAGGGCTATCGCAGGTTATTTATCTTGTCGGCGTTGACAGAATCGGCGGTCGCGTACTGCGGGCATGGTCGTCTCGAAGGAGGTTCGCTCTAAAAGAACACTTGAATTTGCAAGCGTGGGTTTGTTAAGGTTTAGCAGTCTGATCGGTCGGCGTCGTGTTGCAAGGAAAAAAGAATGGCGCGGAGGGAGGGCTCGGTCGCGTTGTTGGTTACGTCATTGTACGGCGCACTGGGCCCCACAACTGAGGCACCGCGAGTGGAAGATCTTTCAGTGAAGCACAGCCCGGGCAGCGCTACGACTCCCAGTGGCTCGGACTCACAGGGCATGGCGCTGATAGCAGTGGCCCTCCCTATACTTACAGTGGCAGTTGCATTTCTGCTGAACGGAATTTGGAGTGAGCCTCAGAACTGAACGAGTTCTCAATTCCATTCTCCCTTACACAAAGGAAGATATTGAAGACGCAGACGCATGCAAAGAATATTCATGATGCGTTACATCGCAGAGATTAATACACGCTGGTATGCAAAGCTCGATATCTAGCCACTGAGAAGTCGAGCCACAGCAAGAACCCCTCACCAGCACACGGATTCAGGGTTCGCACCGCCTGTACACTACAACCTCCGACATGAACATCCTGTCAAGGTGCTTCAACATCTTCTCCGGCCCCCCTCCTTCGTGCGTTCAACCTTCAACTCATTGCCGTTTGCCAGCTTGATCTTGCAGATGATCATGTTATCCCCGCACCTGTGAACACGATGGTGGTGATCTCGTCTACCGCGATGGTTGTGCAACAAGACTAGGATAGGACAAGAGGGTGTTGAAACATGTTTTGTTACTAGCGGCAGGGCGGAGAATGGGTATGAGTAGCTGAAAAACCAATATCTGGCGATGCGCCCGTACATCGACCATCGTGAACTTGGTGTGTGATGTCAAGGCATCGTGGCTCAACTAAAGCAAATACTCGACCCCTTGACCCAAAGGGTGGTGCTAGGCGTTACTTTCGAGTCCTTGTGCGAGGTTGGCGATTATTGAACGGCTTCTCGGCGGGTTTCTCCTCGAGTTTCTCGTCGTCATCTTCTTCGTCGTCAACTTCTGCCGTGCTCACCAGCTCCGACGACCAGCGGTACTCGTACGCTGATCCACTCAGCTTCTTATCTCTTGCTCCTCAACAGTCGGATGACGTTGGTCAAGTTCGGGTCATTCTCGAGGTTGCCACCCGAGGAGCTGATCTAGGGAAGGAAGAAGACTAAGGCGATATAGAGGGCAGACGTCGCAGTAGGGCATGAGGTTCTGGCCTTAAGATCGGCCACGGCTTTGCAGGAATCCACCTGCTAATGCGGTTTGGGCTACTTATGGAAACCATGCGAGATGTGACCCGTGGACAAGCCAAACGGTCGCAAGATCAACCTGGAGCAGTTGAAGGCCTTGTCTGAGATGCTACGGTCCTAGCCCCCGAGGCTGTAGCCGTGCGCCTGGTCATTGAAAGGCATGGGCGTCGTGAGGTGCGTGAATGTTGGGCCATTGAGAATAAAATTGATATATATCGACAGATGGTGTATGACGAGTTGTTGGTAGAATGCAACATTAATAACTTAGTGAGGAAGTCCGAGTCAGTGGTGACATACATCAAGTTGCTTGAGCCCATGAAGATGTAGTACACGGAGCTTTGAGTGTGGCAGCCGAGCTGAAGAACATGATGTGGCAGGTAGGTGGCAAGCAGGAAGTCCGCGAACAGAAGGGTGTGCGATAACGAGGGGAAGAAGACCAATATGAAGGACGGCGACTCTGAGCACGACAAAAACTCCGGTATTGAAGAGCAGAGGGGGGAGGGGGCAGGACAAGCCTGCTCCGAAGTATGATACGACATACGGACATTTCTGGTTACCCATGCACCGTATACCATGGTGAAGACCTGAGTAACCTTGCTAAGGACAAGAAGATGTTCCTAATTGAGAACACATCTCAGTTCAACAGTGTCTCAATGGCATCAAAGGTCATGTAGCAAAGCGGCCCAGCCCGAAGTCTCAAAGACCATTCTGTAGGTGAACCAGCTGAGCCTCTTCATCATGTACCTTGGTGAGAGCTCACGTGTGATGAGCAGTGCAACACCTAGAAGGTCAACCAGCTTGGTCCCTGTTTCATTCTTGATACATATGCATATTCGGTTCGTGTAACATATCTTCCAATAGCGAATGCCTGCGGGGCATCCAATGATGGTGCTGGTGTATGACATTGGCCATATCCACTGTTCATTGGCTCTCTTTGAAGAAATCGATCCTCGGATCGGCCCGAACCTTCTTTTTAGATTGGATGCGACCTCAAGGTTGCAACAACCACAAAAGATGGCTTTTGTGGGGCCGATTTGGGAACCCAATCTCATATAATATGAGCCACAGCGTGAAATCTCAGATAAAGCTATGTTTGCAGACTCATCAACGCCATACGCCGTTACATTTTGCTAGTGATAGAAAGATTGGCAAAAGGTTGTGAGAAAGCACTCTGGATGTCATACGACACCAAACTCTCAGGTCGCGAGGAAAGAATCCTCACCGATACGACCAGCATAAGCTGGGCAGCAGGCGACGTGAGAACAAGGATAGTATGTACCAAAGCAGAGTAGTTTCTGACCAGGAGGCTGCAGATTGGGATCTCGACAGCTCACTGAGAGGCTGAGAGGATCAAACCTATCAGGCGCTCAATGATTGAGTGAGAGGTAAAAGCCATGAGGCCGGTAGTAAATATCTCATCAAATAATTGAGAGTGAAAGTCTGCGCTTTATGAAAAGGGCGGCTTTTTGTATAAAATGAGTGAGTTGATCGGGGCGAACCCTCTCCTTGTCTTAGTAGTAGTGACAAAGTGGCGGATGGTAACTGATGACAGTTACGTATCGGCGAGGACATTCTGCGGATAACAGATTATGTGAATAATCTGGTAAAACAGAGGTCTGATCATAAAATAGCCAAGTAATCAGCCAGTAAGAGATAGATTTGTTCAGAAGTTCAATGATGATCTCTGAACATTTCCAGTAAGATAATCCGAGATACCCAGGGGATCAGGTACCGCAGAGCCTAATGACCAGCTATAGAAGAAGTATACTTTTTCATGAGTGGGATCTTGATTGATAATTGCAAGATACCCAAATAGTCAGGTAATGTAGAGTAACTGAAAGTTTGTCTGATTGTGACTGTAGAGATATTTATGTTCTTGCATAAACCGTCGCTGTGGGAAGAATCTTGAACCAGTGCGGAAATTGTCTCCTCAGTTTTCTTAATGGAAATAGCTGGGAACCTCGCTCCTTGGAAGCAGGATCGCAAGTCAAGAGTGTTAACGTTGATGTGCTGAGATGAGAGGCGAATGGAATCATGGGCTCTTAGATCAACCCATTGGCGTAAGAGATGTGTAGAAAGTGAGTTTGGCGAGTTTGGTGGAAAATGTCGATTGTAGCATTGTTGAAAGTATTATGCTTTGTGATTTAATATGATGTTTGTCGATTGTGGTGTTGTTGAAAGTATTAATGTTGTGTAATGTGATATAATGTTTTTGAGTTGGAATTTCTGAGCATGATGTGTTGTTTTGAAGTTGAAGAAAAGTAGTATGTGTGATGCAAAGTCCCGAGCACCTTTTGCTCTTCCCAGTATCGTTTTCCCTCTTGAAAAATCGTATCTTGTCAGTTTAGCCCGTACAGCTCGCATCCCAGAGCGCGGTTCCCCTTTTCTAATCTATATTCCCTCTGGAGCAATTTATGCTCATGGGTTTTATGTGCGATTTATGCTCATCAGTATTTCTTTCTTTCTTCCTTTTTCTTCCTTT